>JAWPHD010006465.1:0-144576 GCA_037043455.1 Cyrtodaria siliqua
TTTTAACAAGGAAAAACTGTGCTTGTTTCATGTTAAGTGCACATTGATAAGCCATTAGTGCTTCCGACTTATATGGCGTTACATTAAATTTAAAATAATCAATTGTTTGACATGATACCAAGAATTTTTCTAAGCAAGATTTGATAGCCTTAACTTGGTGGTCCGTTGACAACTTTGCCTCAAACATATTTTCCGTTGGTATGAAATAGTTTGGGCAATTCTTCTGATCTACCCATTCATTTAGTTGCTGTAGACATTTGTATAGACATAGTAATAAGTTTTCAGGTTTCCATATATTCTGATCATTTGTCTCTATGGTGTAAAACAGGGCTGTTTTACAGTGATATGAGCTAATATCGGTACCCCCTTCTCGATGTATGTTTTCCTTGAATATTTTGAGAAGAATGTAACATTTATACTGTGTTGGAGTCAAGTTCACCATGAGATGTAATTCTTGATTCGATGGGGATAATCTCCACTCCAAATCTCTCTCAGGGCTGTTTGGGTGTCCCACTGGCACAACAAAACATCCCATCTTCCTGAAATGTTCACATATCTCTGGTGATGGCCACCCATAATGTCGCTTACGTTGAAACCAGGGATCCATTTCTTCAGGCATTCTGGAACATAAATGAGCAGATACCAAATCAACTGCTTGTTTTCCATCGGCTTGAATTGTTAAGGCTGGACCATGCCTGTTTGCAGTAAGTGAGAATGCAGATGATGACAAGTTTGAAAGAAAAGATACATCATTTGAGTGTCTGGATGTACATATCCGGTTTTGTAATCCATATTTGTTTATTATCTCCTCATCACATTGAATTGGTTTGCTATTCTTGTAAACTTGTAGTAGGGTATAGCCTGGTGGTGTTGTTGGGGCCTTGATCATACAGAGGTAGGGGACGTCTGAAGGGTGTTCATCATTTCGGCCGACTACCTCAATGGCAATGTTATCTATGAGGACATCAGTGTCTGATTCTTTACCAATTAGAGACGTTCCTTCTGCCATACTGCCCATCACCGTTGCTACGAATCTCCATGCTGGATGTATTAATGCTTTACTATAGCATCCCAGTCCAGAAAGTTCACAGTTTGTTTCAACTTTGGTTTTCCTTGCAGTTTCATGAAATCCTGCCTTGTCCAGCTGTCTGGTAAGATTGATAGACAAAGATTGTATATGCTTCGAATTCCACATGTTTCGCCTGAAAGCAAAAAGTAGACATCATAATTCACTGACATCATAATTCACTTACATCATAATTCACTGTCATGCATTTCGTCTTGTATTAGTTGGTGTGGTACTGCTGTTGCAATCAAATTTATCTTTTTGTTAGAATAAACATATTTATTTTACATTCATTATAACGAAAGATCAATAAACTTATTTTCATTTTCAAAGTCTTCCTGTGTAGAACCAGGACTAAGCAAATGCAAAGTGTCTTGCTCAGGGACACAACACTATAATATGATCATGGACTCACGGTGGAGATCGAACCCACTTTTTGTTGGATTCCCCTGTTGAGAACCTTCTTTTTTCGAAAGTATAAATTGAACAATGATGCAGTGCATTAAATTCGCCAGAAACATACCTTTTTAACCCTTAACCAGCTAAGCACACCTATAATAAATAGCCTTTGCGTCCATTGTAAACCCAGATCAGCCTGCGATCAGTCATTTTCCCCAAAACGCCCCTTTGTCACATAAATGGAATGGTCTTAATTCAAAGGAAGAACAGTCCATTATAGATATGTTGCGGGTGAAGGGTTAAAGCCAAATCATTTAAAAGATTAACAATGATTTATCAGGTTATTTGCCAGTTTCTGTATTCAGTACATTAACAACAAATAATTCTTCATATAATTTCTTGCAAATATTAGGATGGCTGTCTGTAATGATTTATCAAATGCAAGTATGCAGACAGTTATAACAGTGGTATTGATCACCTAGGCAACAGTGTTTACATTTGTTTAAACCTGCTGCTAGCATACAGCCAATCCCTATAGTCGATGGATGATATACTGACGGTCAATGAAAACGCACCATTAACTCCATATGTTTATGCTGTTGAATTACATAACTCTATAACTCTTCAAGACTTACAACGACTCTCATGAGACTTTACAGGTACTATATACATTTTTGGGGTCAATAGGTTCAAGGTCAAGGTCACCATGACTTAATAAAGACAAACCTTGGCCGCTCTATAACTCTTCCTGATTTGTAGCCAGTCATGCATACAACCTTCACAGGTAGACTGTCCAGGGTGAGAGGATGACCCATTTACATTTTTAGGTCAGTAGGTTAAAATCAAATCAGTTTAAATCAAATCAAATCTTTTATTGGTCTAAAATCCAACAGTAGGAATATCACCAAAACACATAGACATACACAGTGAAATACAAAGCATGTATAAAACAAGAAGCAAAAAAAAGTCATATAATTATCTCTCTCCATATGCTTATTTATAATTATAATAACAGTCACTCATTGTTATCTTATATAAATCCACACCCGAGGGAGATCATATCTAAATACTACCACATATTATATCCCTAATACCATTTTTCTAAAATTGAAAAACTCCAAGGCAAATGATATACATATATTGTTGATATCATGATCATTACTACCGAGAATAAATTAAGGTCAAATTTACTCTTATCATCCAACATTGAAAAATCGGGAATAATAGCAGTTAGTTTTGCAAAGAAATTAGCCCTTACAATGTCTAACTCAGGGAACATTTTATCATAAAATGGTATTCATCCTCAATCCCATTTTTACACAGTCATCTTACAAATTCAATTCAAGTGCAAGGTCACAATGACCCAATCATGAAAACCCTTTGTCCACTTTACTACTCTCCAAAATGCGTAGCCACACTCATGACACTTCACATATATATAAAGGCCATCATTAAACTGATAATTACATTTAGGAGATAAAAAACCCAAACACAACTATACAATGAGTGACATTTATAAATATAATGAAACAAACAAATCATTTCATAAAGCCACAAAACACAAATTTCAACACTTACCCTCTCCCTCTTCAATTTCAGAGGATTGCTGACAGTGAAAATTATGTACTGCATACATTCCTTAATTCTTACACTAGACTGATAAACTGGTGTAAAGTGTAAACAACACACAGTTTGCATTATCTGCCAATGTTATAGACTGAATATGGGACTATGGGCAGGTGTGGATGCAGAAGGGAGAGGTGAAAATGATTTGGAGAGAGGTGTAATCATCCTAATGAATTGGTGGATCACTAAGGGTTGGGTGGCATGAGGTGTTGGGGGATTCCTATCCACACCTTACAATAACTTTTACATTTAATATTGATTCATTATGTACTAATGAAATTAATGTAAAAATACATATATTGATGAAAAAGGGGAGATAAAAAATTGTTTTGTATGTGACATCTCCGAAATCACCGAATTTAATCAGAATAATCGATTGTTTTTATATGACAATAATAAAATGGTCTAGGAATTTTTTTCTGTCACAAACTGTTTCAGATTATGTAACTAATATACCAATGTTTGAATATCTTTATCTAACTGAAAAACTTGAAGGAATAAGAAATGTCACTGTAAGTGACAAATGCCCCCGAAGTGACCTTTGACCTCTAAGTGTGACCTTGACCTTGGCACCACGGACCTGGATTTTGTGCGCGACACGTCTTGTTGTGGTGAGCACTAATGTGCCAAGTTATTTGAAAATCTGTCCATTATTGTCAGAGTTATTAACCGGACAGGATTGAACAAACGAACGGACTGACTGACGGACGTCCGGACTGACGGACGGTTGCTACTACTATATGCCACCCTTCGGAGGCATAAAAAAAACATTAAAAGAGGTGCAAAATTGTCAAGTTACTCAAATTGGGACACCTGGCCTTATTTTTATTAATTTTATTTTATTAAAGTGAAAAATAACTTTGTTACAAAAGATTACATATAGAAAAACAATACAGTACAATATAGAACATTGTGTTAAGTTCATGTTGTGCGTAAACTCTTAATATCTATTATTCCAACACATAAGCAGGGTTAGACACTAACGTTTTATGACTACTAGCCTACAGGGCTAGTGCCTTCTTATTTTTACTAGCCCTTCTTAAAACCAACTAGTCCTCCTTTTACTCTTTTGCGGCAAAATAAAAAGATACCAAAATATCATGGCTTGGCAGCTCCATGGATAAGGCTTCCAGGCTTTGGAGCTATAGACAGACATCTGACCAGCGTGGGTTCTCTCCCTCGCAAAGGCATGTCTGAGTAGAAACTTCATAATCCGGCTCCATCTATAGCTGAGGTTGCATTTCCTATATGACTGTACTGCTTGTAAATATTGCAAGACAACAGCTTTGTGACTAGGTAATAGTCAAATTTATTTATAGGCCACGGCCATTATACCTTTCTTTGCAGCGGCCTGCATAAGGCATTTTCTACAATCAAATTTCTTTTAAAGTCATGCCGACTGGGAACTGGGAAAAGGGCTCTGTAGGCACTTACACGATGGCTAAAATACACACGAATGTGTTTATTTGAATCATGTTGTTTTTTGCTGATGATGCTTTTCCTATTCTGTTTTTCGTTTGTTTTGATGGAGACCGTGTTCCGTATTTAAATATCGTCACATGTTTGTTTACAATGTGAAGGCCATCATGTCAATAAAATGCTCGGAAATTAATACAGTGCATGATAGAAATGCTAGCGTCTCTACAGAAAAAGATGTGGGGATATGTATAAAACGCGGGTTATTTTTCAGCATTTTGCTCCATCAAAGAAAAAAGTGCCAATCAGTGATGAGTAATTTGACACACCTACACATTCGCAGGTGCTTGTCTTGGTCTGTATCATAGCTTACTTTACATTACGATATTGAAGAGTTTGAATAGCGAAAATTTGAAATGATTTGGCAATTTTCAGCATCAGGATCATATAAGATCATTTAAAATCGACATTTAAATAATAAAAACAACTAGCCCGTCGGGCTTGTCAACTGTGAGTTTTTACTAGTCCTTCTCGAAAGTGACTAGCCTCGGGCTAGCGGGCTAGCGTTAGTGTCGAACCCTGATAAGGAATAAATAAAGGAACGACAATGAATGTGTTCTTTCTAGATGTTTAATCCGTGAGTGACTCTTAACAAGTGGGGATTCGTGTGCGTGCGTCATTCTAAGGTTTAAAGTCCCTCCACCAACAAACACGACAAGCGCAATCCTAAGACACCTATCTTGAAGTGATGAGTATGGTAGAGTCTGGAGTTCAAGTGGGCATTCAAGAGGCATGCATATCATTTATAGAACAATCAGTTGTAAGCAATTATATTAGAACAAGGGAAATAACACAAATAATCAAGCTGTATACACACTAGTAAGTTGTCTCTCCAATTTGTATAGTGAAACAAATGAATACCCAGCCTAATGAGGCTTATTAGTCACTAGAAATATCAAATGCATTATTGATTTTACAACTCTTACCCATACAGAAGAAAAAAAAGATTGAGTTGACCATATTGATGAAATAATGTTTATTAAAAATGTTATGGTAATTATATAAACGTCAAAATTAAATATGTAAGGTGAAGAAAAGCATTTGAATTTAATTATGTCTCTCCCACTTTGTCCAGAATATTTGTTCTGAACTCTTGGCTGGATTTCAACGAAACATTGCGGGGATGATCAGTACCAAGCCTGGTTGTGTATATCATCACCGTGTTCCAGTTGAATGATTTTTGGAGGAGTTATGGCCTCTTTAAAGGTTTTCATATACAAACCTTGTCCGGGCTAGTGCTCCTGAACACCTGGATTTCAGTGAAACTTGACAAGGATGATCAATACCAAGCCAAATTGTGCATATCATCCTCATGTTCCGGTTGAATAATATTTGGCAGAGTTATTACCCTTTAAAGGTTTTAATACACAAACTTTGTCCGGACTAGTTTTCCTTAACCCCTGGCTGGATTTCAACGAAACTGCAGGGATGATCAGTACAAAGTAACTTTCAACATACGAGGGCTGTTGAAATAATACGTGGACTTTTTCGATATCGCACTCATTTATTGATGTAATCCTTTTTAGATTCATACATAGTGTAATCCAGCTCATAAGAAATCAAATAATCGATACCATGTCTAGTTACGTTGCAATGAATGATCTAATAGGGCGAAAAACCCATCTACGGATCAGTCCAAAATGTGACGTCTTTATTTTATACCTGCATTCTGGGAACGGCTAAATAAAAGGAAAAGCTTTGGCAAAAATACACAAAACTAAAGTAGTATTGTCACTGATATTCCAAAATAACAATATGAATATTGAACAAGGAGAACTGTGATAAATATAAACAAGTAGACGAACACTACCTTACTTTTAAGTTTAAATTGACGATGTCAGAAAAAATCACGGAGCACTAAAATGTTAATATAATATTTCTAATAAAAAAAAGGGTTAATTATACCCCACGCAAATCACTGGAATCACCTTGTCGGACGGTCCGTAGATGCAATTCTCGTCCAGGCTATTTCTCAAGAACTTCTTCTTAGAATTTCGCGAAACTTGCTAGGAAGTATCAATATCGAGTGGACAAGCGCATACTATCATGACGTTCCGGTTTGATAATTTTATAGCCCTTTGTATTTCCAAAATATATATAATACAAAATTCTTGTCCGGGCTATTTCTCTAAAACTCCTTGTTAGAATTTATTGAAACTTGCTAGGAAGTATCAATATCAAGAGGACATGCGCATACTATCATGACGCACTGGTTTGATAATTTTCCACTGAGTTATGGTCCTTTGTATTTCCAAAATATATGTAACCATGGTCTTATGGGGGTAAATTCAACAACTCCAATCCATGATTTAGGGTTCTTTATATACGGGTAATATAAAGCCTGCAATATATACAAACATCACATTTAACAAACAATTACAACATGAATAACATTGCAGCCATTACAGAAATACATTATCTACAAACGCGGCAATTTCATTAATATACCAAACAATCGAGAACTCACCAGACAAATCCATATTTAGGTTCTGCAACCAAATGTTTACCAAGAATCTAATAGCTGTAGAATATATAAAACTACATTCTCAATCAGACCTTTACAAGTCTATAGAAAACTACTAAAATATATATTATTACATCTCTGTACTGAAATAGGTGTTTCTCTTAGAGAAGGTAGGCAAAGACTGAGTTAGTTAAGAGTTATCATGCAATGCAGTGTTAGGGGTGACCTAAGTTAGTTTTCACTCACCCAATCCTGTCAACCAAGCTGTATTTGTACAATAATCAGTTTGTCAAGACATACATGACAACCGTATACAATATAAATAATACATTGACCTCATGATAAATGGTCTCATTAACTTTTACAGTTTCATTAACTTTTACAGTTATTACTCAGTAATGTGAACATAGCCAGCTATCTACCTGTGGAATAAGGGACATAAATATGAATAAACATACTACAGAGAACTATAGCAGTTGTCTCCCTTGAACCACTATGAACACTATTAAAGGCACGGCTACATATATATAATACAAAATTCTTGTCCGGGTTATTTCTCTAAAACTCCTTGTTAGAATTTATTGAAACTACTATTGCTAGAAAGTATCAATATCAAGTGGAGATGTGCATACTGTCATGACATTCTGGTTCAATAATTTTCCACTGAGTTGTGGCCCTTTGTATTTTTAATGCATTTCATACTTGGTAGTCAAATAGAATAATTTTGATAGGGCTATTTCTCTAAAACCCCATGTTATAATTTTGTGAAACTTGCTACAAAGTATCAATATCAAGTGGAGATGCATATGTTGCCGTGACGTTCCGGTTCGATAATTTTTCACTCAGTTATGGCCCTTTGTATTTTTAATGCATTTCATTCTTGGTAGTCAAATAGAAAACACTTGTCCGGTCTTTTTCTCTATAATATATGTCTATATATCTTATACACGGTGGGGAATCAAAGGCACCATAACGCTATTGTTATTCGTTAAAATTGTCACCGTGCATTTTCCGTTACGGTGCCCAGCGCAGAAATTGTTGTCAAAAGGTGAGTGTGAAATTTTTTTTTTTTTATCAAGACGTTTTATGTCCAATTCCCCAAAATCGGGGAATGTCATTCCGGACAAATATGTCCAAACTTTATTTTGAAAGCAAAATAATTGAAAAAATGCCAAAATCTAATCGTGTAGAGCGTTTGGACTTTGCAAGAGTTCATTGTTGATTTGTCAAAATCAGAATTTTGTGACCATTCTTCAACGATCTGCAGGTCTACGCTAATATTTGACCTTCATACAACTGTGTAATGGACAGACGGATGTTCTGGTACAAAAAACTGAATATTATATTCCATATAAAATGCTATAAACCCATTTTTTGAAACGTCGTGGTGCCCAGGTCAAGTAACTTTAAAAGAAAAAGAAAACGGTTACATTTAATAAAATATACACAGGTATCCACTAAATAAATAGTTATGTCCTAAAAGCAGGGATTGTGGAGGGATGGACTAATTGGATAATTTAGCAGTTTGAAGTTGAATTAAGTTTCCCCACAAACACATTTTAACACACTAGGTCAAGTCAATTCAAATATTTATTTGGTTGATACCTGTGTATATTTTATTAAATGTAACCAGTTTTTTTTCTTTTAATGTTACTTGCACTGGGCACCATGTCGCGACCTGGGCACCATAGTCTCGACCAGGGCACCACGACGTTTCAAAAAATGGGTTTATAGCATTTTATATGGCATATAATATTCAGTTTTTTGTACCAGAGCATCCGTCTGTCCATTACACAGTTGTATGAAGGTCAAATATTAGCGTAGACCTGCAGATCGTTGAAGAATGGTCACAAAATTCTGATTTTGACAAATCAACAATGAACTCTTGCAAAGTCCAAACGCTCTACACGATTAGATTTTGGCATTTTGTCAATTATTTTGCTTTCAAAATAAAGGTTGGACATATTTGTCCGGAATGACATTCCCCGATTTTGGGGAATTGGACATAAAACGTCTTGATAAAAAACAACACAATTTCACACTCACCTTTTGACGACAATTTCTGTGCTGGGCACCGTAACGGAAAATGCACGGTGACAATTTTAACGCATAACAATAGCGTACGTTATGGTGCCTTTGATTCCCCACCGTGTTATAGGAACAAAGTCTTGTATGTTTACCCACCCACCCAACAAGTTGCCAGCGGGGGGTATTTGTCAGCCTCCGGCAACAGTTCTAGTTCAAAAATGTAATACAAAAACTAAATATTTTAATATCCTATATATGTTCTTTAAAATATATATGTTAATAAATTAAGAAAACCAATATATGTTTAATAAATATAACTTTTGGAATGACTATGCTATTTGTTTTCTAAATACATTGAATATTTATGCTGAACTCAAACGAATTCATATGATCTCTTTCCGAAGTTGTGATATATTTATAAAACATGATTATCCAACAATGCGGTAAAATATTTACATGTGCAAACCATGTCTAATACAATAATCTAATTAAATAACAATTACATATTAGGTTGTTGCTGGTTTTCAAGGTGACGTCATAGCACACAAATGACGTGCTCCGTTGCAGCTACAGTGGGGTTGTAAAAACTCGTATTTCTTGAAATCTGTTGTAAATAATTTTATAATATTTACTGATATGAAAGTGAAAATGTAAACCTTTATTGCCATATGATTTTATTTACTTGATTTATAAGAGTGTATTAACTATTAAAAATGTCCACGTAATATTTGAATGGCCCTCGTATATACGCAGATGGATCTAAAGATTGTCATGCTTTATATATAGAGAGAATTCGCCAAGATCTCCTCCACTTTTCAAGCAAACTACATGTATAGTTTTAAAAACAAAGCACAGTCAACTTTAAGGACAGAAAATAAGTTTTTGTGTCGCCTTTTCGAAGAAGAAAGCGATACATAGGGATCACTTTGTCGACCGTCCGGCCGGCCGGCCGTCGTGAAAAACAAAACGTTGGCTATAACTTTATCATTTCTTTATGTTTCTTCATCAAATTTTCAATATATACTCATCATGACAATATCGACATGACCATACTAAAATATAAAGGTCAAGGTCACATTGAATGTCATTATATGAGTTAAATACTCATTTTTGTCTTCACGAAAACTTAACATTGGCTATAACTTTCTCATTTCTTGATATTTCTTCATTAAACTTTGAAAAAAAATCATCATGACAACATCGACATGACCATATAAAACAGAAAAGTCAAGGTCACACTGAAGGTATATGGGTTAAATACTCATTTTTTTCTTTACGAAAACTTAACGTTGGCTGTAACTTTCTCATTTCTTTATATTTCTTCATCAAACTTTAAATGACAACATCAACATGACTATATGAAAATATAAAGGTCAAGGTCACACTGAAGGTCATTATTTAAAACTTAACATTGTCTATAACTTTGTCATTTCTTCATCTTTCAATATATACTCATTATGACAACATCGGCATGACATCAGACTAAAATATAAACATCAAGGTCACACTGAAGGTCATTATATGGGTTAACTACTGATTATTAGCTCGACGTCGGCGTCCCATAACAAGGTTTGCATGTAAGCTGTGTTTACAGGTCTATATCTCTTACATCTCTTATCCTAGCAAAACCGGATTTGGCCATGGGCTTCCTTATAGCATTCATCAGTTTTGGTTTCTGTAACCCCAGGGCTCCCATGGAACCCAAATTCAGATAGCCCTTAAAATGTGTCTGTTTCACATCAAATTTTGCATGTAAGCCGTGTTTACAGGTCTATATCTCTTACATTTCTTGTCCTAGCTGAACTAAATTTGGGAATTGGTTTCCTTATAGTATGTTGTAAAGGGTTTGGTAAGTAATTTTGTCTTCTGCAAATTCTATGCTCCCATGGAACCCAAATTGTAATGGCCCATAAAATGTGCAATACAGGCAGATTTAGGTTTGCATGTAAGCATGTATATATCTATAATTTTGGTTTGGGATTTCTTATAGCATTATGCATCTTATTCATACTTCACCCATATTGGGGCATGGGCTCACTCCTCCACCCACCGCCCCCACTCCCTCCACCCACACCTTTTTACCTCTTTTTTTTTTTTTTTTTTTACATATTTCTGTGTTGTTTTAGTCAATTTTTACTACACATAGCCTCTCCCCCACCCCCACTCAAAATGATATGTATATTTTTTTTTACATATTTCTGTGTTGTTTTGGTCAATTCTTACACATATAGCTATGTTGCTCTCTACCCTCTCGCCCCCAGCTATGTTGAATGTGTTGGATGTGCACCCCCCACGCCCATTTGTTTATGGGCTCCCTTCATATGGAGGACATGGGGAGGGGAATTGATTTCATTTTATCTTCCCTTATTTGGATATTAATATTTTAATTGAATGCAATCAGTTACATATAAAACAATTTAGATTACATTCAGATACACAGATGAAATATCAATAAAAAAAAAAATGATGCCACAATAAAAATTGCCAGATATCAGCTTCCTCCCCGAGTCACCTTTCGACCACAAATTTCTTTAAAATGACATAAATTTTGGATTAAAACAGATAAAAATAATAAAATTTCACATAATTTTATATCGGCCAGAGTTTCTATACAAGCCCCATCCCCCAACCCCACCCCACATTGTTTTAGCCTTGTTTTCTGATGGTATATACTAGCTATATAAAACTATTATTCTCTGAAAAATCGAATAGTCGAGCTGCGCTGTTCTCCGACAGCTCTTGTTTTCTTCACAGTTATACTGACAAAGCACTGACAGGCGACACATGTGTTCTGCAGAACACCATCTAGATAGTATTATTATTAAAAATGGTAATTTGTTTCGAGAAATTTTCGTAATATAAAGAGCATGTCCACTCAGTCAATTTCTCTTTCACAAATGCACAGCACTGCTCGTGAACGATGCTTTTAAAATTTCGAACAATTTGCTACTGAATGACCAGCGGTCTCTTGTGATACAAAAGTATTTATTTTCCTCTAGAAACGGGTTGCCCATTCCATTGGGAAAGCTAGAATGTTAACATGTTTCATAAAATATATTTGAACACCGGGTTGCTGGTTGTGGTGGTGAGTGTTTTCAGTCAAATCTATTTAAATTGCTGACTGCTGAAATTCATTTAGAACTCATGAACGACATGAACGGATAACATGCACCTTCTGAGTGCAGCTAGATTTTCTGTTAACCTTACGGCACCTCCCTCTCCCTTTACATATGCACTGGTCTGCTCATGAGCATGTCTTCTGAATGGCAAATTTCCCAGCCTTGAATTCTAAAGCAATTTCAGGATGAAGTTAAACCGTATCACGAATGTACACTGGAACATAACGTGCATAGTGTGTGCATAGTGTGTATGGTCAAAGTAATTCAGCCATTGCACTGAGTAAGAGTGTCAATATCCTGTTTGAAATCTAAAGTTCTCAGTGAGCTGATATAAGCATGTACAACTGTAGTTCAAGAGTTAAGCCACCAGTATTTAAATAGGCGATCAAGCTTGCTTTAAGCTACACCATGCCTCAAAAGTCCATTTTCATTTACAAGTTCAATTTATATATCGTATGCACGTTTCAGTAAAACAAATATTGTAGAAGCAGTCATCTGATGTGCAATTATTTTTTGTGATACATGCGATGCTTTAAAGAGGCACTACCTATATCTACGCGATTTTTAATGTAAAATATTAAATACTCAATATTACTGCATTTATATGTATGCAAAGCTATTTTATGAGTATTCTAAGAAGCAACAAGGTTCGTATTCCAGTTCTGTAAAATATTAATTATGATCAAAACAATATCTTGAATAAAATGCTGCCCAGCCGTTTATTCCTGCCGGAGAACTACGAGTTTTTACAATTTTATCGGACATGCGCAATGCCATTCAGTTGAACGAAAACAAACTACTCGGGGCAGTACCGATAGTAAACAAATCGATCGGAACTCGTCGCAAATCCGACGAGGCAGTTCCGATTGTAAACGAATAAGATCGGAAAATCTCCGTAATCGGCTTGTCTATAAAACAATTTCAAAAATCCGATCTTTTCTATCCTGTTTTTCCCCAGCAAAACGCATATGACATGGGTGAAATTATTGCCGTTTACCCTTTTCAAAGTCCTCTTTACAATTAAGTAAAGTTTATATCAATTGGTGGACAAAAAGATATTGGTAGAGCATCTTTAAAAAATGAATCTGCTGTACCAGGTGTCGAAACACTAGTCTTGCTTGAAATAAAGCATAAGTGCATCAAGAGCAATCTAAGTAGTGCCCTAAAGCCTTACACCTGTCATCTAAATATACCATCCTTCTAACATAACAAGACAATGTCTTTTACCAAAGTGGTCTGGCCAATTCCAATAAATCTGCTTTGAAATGGCATATAGAGGCTGATTTAGCTCGAAACATAATGTTTACTGTTCATAAAGAAATGTGAATTGTATCGGCTTATAAACACATTATTTTCGGTTACTTTGAGCCACCCCAGAGGGAGGGGAAGGCTACATAGACCGTCTATGAGTCAACCGTGTCCTACTCTTACTGTTAAATCGATTCTTATGGTTCTAATGGTCGGAAGATAAATTCCGATATACGGAGAACTCTGGTTTACATCACCACCTGACGGATGAGGCTATGGACAATGTATTGTCTAAGGACTACTCCTCATACTCTTTACCAAAGTAACAAACTTTAGCCATTGGGGTTTGAGCCCATGATGCCGGATTCAGAATCATAAAGGAGGGTGAGGGCATGAGACATTTGTACGAGTATACTATTATTGAGTGAACAAATAAATTCACCCATGTTTTGGGATGTTGGAACAACCTGAATTATGTCGCCTAATATAACCGAAAGTTGTAAATCTACTAGGCATGCGCAATGAAGAGTAATGAATTACTTTTATTATAAACATATGTATAATTAATCTTTTCATTGCTTTAATTCATTGGTCTTTTATTTCGAGTCATTCAACATTACATAGCATTTTAACATACCGGAAGTAAACGCAAGCCCACGCATCGCACTGGAAGGAGTTTGCGGTGGGTCCATATCTGAAATTGACCACTAGGATCAAGTGTAACAATATGCACAATTTGGTGCTTGTATCACAAATAGCACAATTTTAGTGAATTTAAACCTATGCCACTCCACTACTGGGTAATACGAAACATGATAACCCAGTTGTGCTTCAACTTTTAGAAAAGTACAATTCTCTTATAGTTGATAATGTTAGTATTTTCTGCTGGCTTCAAAGCCGTGTATGAATATGTGGTAATGACAGAGCTGATAGTGCTGCTAAGGCAGCATTTGGTTTACATATATATAATGCCAAATTACCTTATGCTGATTTTAAAAGTTGTATTAACACATATATTCGTAACTCTTGGCAAGCCGCATGGGATTTGTCAGTGAACAATAAACTCCATTCACTTTAACTGTTACTCGGAGAATGGCGTCCTTCTAGTAGACCCATTCGCCGAGAAGTTGTCCTAGCCCGGTGCAGGATAGGCCATACACATTATACTCATTCAAATTTATTACAAGGTGAGAATTACCAGAATGTATACCCTGTTTTGCACCGTTAATGGTCAAACATATCTTGTTGGAATGTGTAGACTTTGTTCCTATGCGGCAAAGGTACTACACAGTTAATAATATGAAAGAGTTTCTTGATACTATAGATTTTAGTATTGTTTTAGATTTCCTGAAAGAAATGAGACTTTATAAATCATTATAATGTTCTTATATATTTACTTGTTTACACACGGGGGCGTCCGTGGCCGAGTGGTTAGAGTCTCTGACTTGCAATCACTTGCCCCTCACCACTGTAGGTTCGATCCCTCAGGGGCCTAGGAATCTTTATGTGAGGAAGCTATCCAGCTGGCTTGCGGAACGTCGGTGGTTCTACCCAGGTGCCCGCGCGTGCACGAAAATTGCCCGGAGGGGCATCTGGGGTCTTCCTCCACCAGTGGAAGCTGGAAAGTCGCCATATGACAGTAACAAATACATCTGCAGTGATTTACATATATAGATATAGTTTATATTACTACCATATCATCCCTTGTTTGTAAATAGTTTTATCTTTATACGTTTACATTCATTTTTAATTACTACTTCATTTCTTCATCTTTCATCATTTTATGCGCAAAATATGACATATATATGTGTCGACGTGCCGTAAAACGCTGTTCATTCATTCATTCTCTCTTAAAATATAAATTCAGATGCATATTTACATTTATATCCAGGGCTCGAATTTAGCACTGAGTGATCGCAAACTCGCAAAATGCACTTGCAAAAAAACTGTGTGTGCATTTCTGCTGTACAAAGTAAGCATGATCGAAAGACTATTCAAATAATAAAACAGTTGTTAGTTGACAGTTTTTGTCTTTTACAACAATCTTATATAAGTAATGCATAACATAGTTATGCATAGAAATATCTTCGACTGACAGGAGAAAAAAGTGCCAGTGTGAATGCATTTTGTGAGTTGAAAATATTTGAACTAGCAAAAAAAAAGTGAGTACAAAAAATTCTACCACTGATCTCTACGGTTTGTTGAGGGGTGGCCGACCCTGACCCTCACAAGCGTATTTGTGGTGAATAAATAAATGAATCACCGTTAATTTGGTGATTAAAATTTAAAAAAAATAAACCTATGTTTACTCTCTTTTTTCAGTTGATCACTGCTCACTGAGACTGCTGGAGTTGCTGGTTCCCCACAGTTCTTTGACATCCATTCCTAATGGTGACTTTGCCAGTTACGGGGACATAGCCCATTTGAATTGTGACTCGGGGTACACCTTGGTTGGAGCAGCAAACGTTGTGTGTGGAGCAAATAAAGTGTGGCAGAGCATCCCTTCATGTGACAGTATGTATAATCCGTCTGCAGTGACAGTATGTATAATCCATCTGCATGACAGTATGTATAATCCATCTGCAGTGACAGTATGTATAATCTATCTGCAGTGACAGTATGTATAATCCAACTGCAGTGACAGTATGTATAATCCATTTGCATGACAGTAATAAATCCATCTGCAGTGACAGTATGTATAATCCATCTGCAGTGATAGTATGTATAATTCATCTGCAGTGACAGTATGTATAATCCATCTGCATGACAGTATTAAATCCATCTGCAGTGACAGTATGTATAATCCATCTGCAGTGACAGTATGTATAATCCATCTGCAGTGACAGTATGTATAATTCATGCAGTGACAGTATGTATAATCCAGCTGCATGACAGTAATAAATCCATCTGCAGTGACAGTATGTATAATCCATCTGCAGTGACAGTATGTATAATCTATCTGCGGTGACAGTATGTATAATCCATCTGCGGTGACAGTATGTATAATCCATCTGCAGTGACAGTATGTATAATCCATCTGCAGTGACAGTATGTATAATCTATCTGCGGTGACAGTATGTATAATCCATCTGCAGTGACAGTATGTATAATCCATCTGCAGTGACAGTATGTATAATCCATCTGCGGTGACAGTATATATAATCCATCTGCATTGACAGTGTATAATCCATCTGCGGTGACAGTATGTATAATCAATCTGCGGTGACAGTATGTATAATCCATCTGCGGTGACAGTATGTATAATCCATCTGTGGTGACAGTATGTATAATCCATCTGCGGTGACAGTATGTATAATCCATCTGCAGTGACAGTATGTATAATCCATCTGCAGTGACAGTATGTATAATCCATCTGCAGTGACAGTATGTATAATCCATCTGCAGTGACAGTATGTATAATCCATCTGCAGTGACAGTATGTATAATCCATCTGCATGCATGACAGTATGTATAATCCATCTGCAGTGACAGTATGTATAATCCATCTGCACTGGATGAAAGAAGGATTGGTCTGAGCGTTAATATACAATGTCCTATTATGTCCTCTGTAAATTTACGAATATAAAAATTCCATAATTTTATCTCTCTAAAATGTTCTGATATTTTCCTAAATGTTTGAAATCTCGTTCTGATATTCTCAATTCACATGACAATGCTCACTCTTGAGATTCTGTTGTGGTATATTAGGATAACAAAATAGGGATGAATCTGGGCTAAATGTCAATGATGTCATTAAATAACCTACTGTTTGTCGGAAATTATTGATCATTTTTAGAAAAAACATAATTGAGATTGAGCTCTGTTTGCAAAATACATGCTTGTTACTACAAATTGTTTTTGTTACCACCATTTTACTTTCATTACTTGAAAATATAATTATAAGGCCCGCAAGGTGGGGGAGGGGGTGTACTGGAACCACCTTGTCCGTCCGTCTGTCTGTAGACGCAATTCTTTTCTGGGCTTTTTCTCAAAAACTCCATCTTAGAATTTCGAAACTTGCTAGGAAGTAGCAATATCAAGTGGATATGCGCATACTATCATACGTTCCGGTAATGGCCCTTTGTATTTTTAATATATATGTAATAAAAAATTCTTGTCAGGGCAATTTCTGTAAAACTCCTTGTTAGAATTTAAAGAAACTTGCTAGGAAGTATCAATATTAAGTGGAGATGTGCATACTGTCATGACGTTTTGGTTCAATAATTTTTCACCGAGTTATGGCCCTTTCTATTTTTTTGATGCATTTCATACTTGGTAGTCAAATAGAAAATTCTTGTTCGGGCTATTTCTCTAAAACCCCATGTTATAATTTCATGAAACTTGCTACAAAGCATCAGTATGAAGTGGAGATGCGCATAGTATCGTAACGTTTGGATTCGCTAATTTTCCACTCAGTTATGGCCCTTTGTATTTTAATGCTTTTCATACTTGGTAGTCAATTAAATAATTCTTGTCCGGGCTTTTTCTCGGTAATATATGTCTATATATCTTATAGGAACAAAGTCTCCTTCTTAGAATTTCACGAAACTTGCTAGAAAATATCAATATCGAGTGGACATGCTCATACTATCATGACGTTCCGGTTCGATAATTTTCCACTGAGTTAAGGCCCTTTGTATTTCTAATTGTTTTCTTCTCCGGGCTATTTCTCTAAAACTCCTCGTTAGAATTTATTGAAACTTGCTAGGAAGTATCAATATCAAGTGGAGATGTGCATACTGTCATGACGATCCGGTTCAATAATTTTTCACTGAGTTGTGGCCCTTCGTATTTTTAATGCATTTCATACTTGGTAGTCAAATAGAAAATTCTTGTTTGGGCTATTTCTCTAAAACCCCATGTTATAATTTCGTGAAACTTGCTACAAAGCATCAGTATCAAGTGGAGATGCGCATATTGTCGTGACGTTCTGGTTCGATATTTTCCACTCCGTTATGGCCCTTTGTATTTTAATGCATTTCATACTTGGTAGTCAAATAAAAAATTCTTGTCCGGGCTTTTTCTCTATAATATATGTCTATATATCTTATAGGAACAAAATCTTGTATGTTTACCCAGCCCACAACAAGTTGCCAGCAGGGTGTATTTGTCCACTTCCGGTGACAGTTCTAGTTTAACCTGGATCTTTGACAGCTTTTTCTGACGTGCTTTACACTCTATATGAAGCATCGTAATACACAAAAGCGGGTAATGCTTAGATAAGTCTAGGATAAGTCTGGATTGATGCTTGGAAGCAAATATAGCGCGTCATAAAAACGCACAGGTGGTAAATTAGCTGGGTCAAATTGAATTTCCATGCGTCACTACATTTATTTTGTCAAAGTCATTTAGAATATTAATTGGCATCAATAAGTTCTGGAATGTATTGGATGAATATAATCAGCAGTTACAGTTGCCTAAATTGATTTTTCATCCTTTGTCCGTTATTAGTTTTTAATGATTGATTGAAATGAGTCTGTAACAAAAGTTTATCCAATTTCACCGTTATTGTATATTCTCAGATGTAAACGAGTGCCTCTCCAATCCATGTGGATCCAGCCAAGTTTGTAGTGACAATGAAGGAAGCTTTACGTGTACATGCCAGGAAGGATATGAGCCAAACCTCAGCAATACTGCCTTGGGATGTATAGGTTTGTATCTGACGGACCCGTGTTTCTATATCTGCATTACCACTCAATTTCTAACTATTATCTCAAATATATTCTGTTTTTAACATGTTGGTATTTTTAAACTACAGTTATTTGTTTCTTTAGCTTTGACGTGGGTGTTTAGTGTAAAAATATATGTATATATCTTTTGCATTGTGAAGGTGGATGTATTATTCTTTCGGTGCATATATGTGACACCAGTATAAAGGTCATGACCTGAGAAGACCCCGATTCAAGCCTCACCAGTAACATTGAGTTTCATCAGTGTGTTCTTGGTACTTTACCGTACCCTCGTCTATCGAATGGGACCGTAAACCAGGCAGTCCTGTGTATCGGAGTCTATCCTGTGAATCCTTCCGTTCTTTTTGGAGTAGCTCTGAATAACCTATAATGTGTTAATCAGCCATTAAACTACATTCAATTGACGGTTTAGTTAAAGTATTTGGTCAAAGATTTTGTTTTTCCTCAGTTCTCGAAAACGAATTGTAGAAAAGCTTTGAAACTTGGCACTTCATTATCATTACACAATGTCATATGACAAGAACCACAACTATGTTGTTTATTTTATCTGAATTATCTCCCCTTTTAACTTTAAAATATTTAATTTGCAATCCCCAGTTCACACCATTGTTGGTGCTTTACTTGTTTTTGTTTTATTTTGAGGCATTTTCTTTCATTAGGAATTCTAATTAAACTACCTTCTCTGATTGTTGCCAGAAATCCCACCCCACTCTACTGGATTTGTAGAAATGTTTTACATAAACAGCAGATTATTACTTTTAACAGACTCAGGTTCCATCAGTTTTAGGAATTTTTCTCTCATAAATTGGACAGAAAAGCTATTAAATATGTTTTGAGAACTTATTTTTTTTATATGTTAAAATAATTCCCATAACTGCAGATCTACCATTTACAGGCACAACTGTGTACTTTGTTTCAGACATAAATGAGTGCAGCCGAAATAACGGAGGGTGCAGTCAGAGATGTGTCAATATGGCAGCAACATACAGATGCGAGTGTGATCCTGGCTATGATTTGTTCACCCACAATGGCACTAGTCATCTTTACATACCACACGGGGAGACGGGCTTGATGCTGGGAGATAAATATTACATAGACCATACTTGTGTTCGTAAGTACATCTATACATACCACACGGGGAGATGGGCTTGATGCTGGGAGATAAATATTACATAGACCATACTTGTGATCGTAAGTACATCTATACATACCACACGGGGAGACGGGCTTGATGCTGGAAGATAAATATTACATAGACCATACTTGTGTTCGTAAGTACATCTATACATACCACACGGGGAGATGGGCTTGATGCTAGGAGATAAATATTACATAGACCATACTTGTTTTCGTAAGTACATCTATACATACCACACGGGGAGACGGGCTTGATGCTGGGAGATAAATATTACATAGACCATACTTGTGTTCGTAAGTACATCTATACATACCACACGGGGAGACGGGCTTGATGCTGGGAGATAAATATTACATAGACCATACTTGTGTTCGTTAGTACATCTATACATACCACACGGGGAGATGGGCTTGATGCTGGGAGATAAATATTACATAGACCATACTTGTGTTCGTAAGTACATCTATACATACCACACGGGGAGATGGGCTTGATGCTGGGAGATAAATATTACACACAGACCATACTTGTGTTCGTAAGTACATCTAAACATTCCACACGGGGAGACGGGCTTGATGCTGGGAGATAAATATTACATAGACCATACTTGTGTTCGTAAGTACATCTATACATACCACACGGGGAGATGGGCTTGATGCTGGGAGATAAATATTACATAGACCATACTTGTGTTCGTAAGTACATCTATACATACCACACGGGGAGATGGCCTGATGTTGGGAGATAAATATTACATAGACCATACTTGTGTTCGTAAGTACATCTATACATACTACACGGGGAGACAGGCTTGATGCTGGGAGATAAATATTACATAGACCATACTTGTGTTCGTAAGTACATCTATACATACCACACGGGGAGATGGGCTTGATGCTGGGAAATAAATATTACATAGACCATACTTATTTTCGTAAGTACATCTATACATACCACACGGGGAGACGGGCTTGATGCTGGGAGATAAATATTACATAGACCATACTTGTGTTCGTAAGTACATCTATACATACCACACGGGGAGACGGGCTTGATGCTGGGAGATAAATATTACATAGACCATACTTGTGTTCGTAAGTACATCTATACATACCACACGGGGAGACGGGCTTGATGCTGGGAGATAAATATTACATAGACCATACTTGTGTTCGTAAGTACATCTATACATACCACACGGGGAGATGGGCTTGATGCTGGGAGATAAATATTACACACAGACCATACTTGTGTTCGTAAGTACATCTAAACATTCCACACGGGGAGACGGGCTTGATGCTGGGAGATAAATATTACATAGACCATACTTGTGTTCGTAAGTACATCTATACATACCACACGGGGAGATGGGCTTGATGCTGGGAGATAAATATTACATAGACCATACTTGTGTTCGTAAGTACATCTATACATACCACACGGGGAGATGGGCTGATGTTGGGAGATAAATATTACATAGACCATACTTGTGTTGGTAAGTACATCTATACATACTACACGGGGAGACAGGCTTGATGCTGGGAGATGAATATTACATAGACCATACTTGTGTTCGTAAGTACATCTATACATACCACACGGGGAGATGGGCTTGATGCTGGGAGATAAATATTACATAGACCATACTTGTGTTCGTAAGTACATCTATACATACCACACGGGGAGATGGGCTTGATGCTGGGAGATAAATATTACATAGACCATACTTGTGTTCGTAAGTACATCTATACATACTGCACGGGGAGATGTGCTTGATGCTGGGAGATAATTATTACATAGACCATACTTGTGTTCGTAAGTACATCTATACATACTGCACGGGGAGATGGGCTTGATGCTGGGAGATAAATATTACACAGACCATACTTGTGTTTGTAAGTACATCTATACATACTGCACGGGGAGATGGGCTTGATGCTGGGAGATAAATATTACATAGACCATCCTTGTGTTCGTAAGTACATCTATACATACCACACGGGGAGACGGGCTTGATGCTGGGAGATAAATATTACATAGACCATCCTTGTGTTCGTAAGTACATCTATACATACCACACGGGGAGACGGGCTTGATGCTGGGAGATAAATATTACATAGACCATACTTGTGTTCGTAAGTACATCTATACATACCACACGGGGAGATGGGCTTGATGCTGGGAGATAAATATTACATAGACCATACTTGTGTTCGTAAGTACATCTATACATACCACATGGGGAGATGGGCTTGATGCTGGGAGATAAATATTACACACAGACCATACTTGTGTTCGTAAGTACATCTAAACATTCCACACGGGGAGACGGGCTTGATGCTGGGAGATAAATATTACATAGACCATACTTGTGTTCGTAAGTACATCTATACATACCACACGGAGAGATGGGCTTGATGCTGGGAGATAAATATTACATAGACCATACTTGTGTTCGTAAGTACATCTATACATACCACACGGGGAGATGGGCTGATGTTGGGAGATAAATATTACATAGACCATACTTGTGTTCGTAAGTACATCTATACATACTACACGGGGAGACAGGCTTGATGCTGGGAGATAAATATTACATAGACCTTACTTGAGTTCGTAAGTACATCTATACATACCACACGGGGAGATGGGCTTGATGCTGGGAGATAAATATTACATAGACCATACTTGTGTTCGTAAGTACATCTATACATACCACACGGGGAGATGGGCTTGATGCTGGGAGATAAATATTACATAGACCATACTTGTGTTCGTAAGTACATCTATACATACCACACGGGGAGATGGGCATGATGCTGGGAGATAAATATTACATAGACCATACTTGTGTTTGTAAGTACATCTATACATACCACACGGGGAGATGGGCTTGATGCTGGGAGATAAATATTACATAGACCATACTTGTGTTCGTAAGTACATCTATACATACCACACGGGGAGATGGGCTTGATGCTGGGAGATAAATATTACACAGACCATACTTGTGTTCGTAAGTACATCTATACATACCACACGGGGAGACGGGCTTGATGCTGGGAGATAAATATTACTTAGACCATACTTGTGTTTGTAAGTACATCTATACATACTGCACGGGGAGATGGGCTTGATGCTGGGAGATAAATATTACATAGACCATCCTTGTGTTCGTAAGTACATCTATACATACCACACGGGGAGACGGGCTTGATGCTGGGAGATAAATATTACATAGACCATCCTTGTGTTCGTAAGTACATCTATACATACCACACGGGGAGACGGGCTTGATGCTGGGAGATAAATATTACATAGACCATACTTGTGTTCGTAAGTACATCTATACATACCACACGGGGAGATGGGCTTGATGCTGGGAGATAAATATTACATAGACCATACTTGTGTTCGTAAGTACATCTATACATACCACATGGGGAGATGGGCTTGATGCTGGGAGATAAATATTACACACAGACCATACTTGTGTTCGTAAGTACATCTAAACATTCCACACGGGGAGACGGGCTTGATGCTGGGAGATAAATATTACATAGACCATACTTGTGTTCGTAAGTACATCTATACATACCACACGGAGAGATGGGCTTGATGCTGGGAGATAAATATTACATAGACCATACTTGTGTTCGTAAGTACATCTATACATACCACACGGGGAGATGGGCTGATGTTGGGAGATAAATATTACATAGACCATACTTGTGTTCGTAAGTACATCTATACATACTACACGGGGAGACAGGCTTGATGCTGGGAGATAAATATTACATAGACCTTACTTGAGTTCGTAAGTACATCTATACATACCACACGGGGAGATGGGCTTGATGCTGGGAGATAAATATTACATAGACCATACTTGTGTTCGTAAGTACATCTATACATACCACACGGGGAGATGGGCTTGATGCTGGGAGATAAATATTACATAGACCATACTTGTGTTCGTAAGTACATCTATACATACCACACGGGGAGATGGGCATGATGCTGGGAGATAAATATTACATAGACCATACTTGTGTTTGTAAGTACATCTATACATACCACACGGGGAGATGGGCTTGATGCTGGGAGATAAATATTACATAGACCATACTTGTGTTCGTAAGTACATCTATACATACCACACGGGGAGATGGGCTTGATGCTGGGAGATAAATATTACACAGACCATACTTGTGTTCGTAAGTACATCTATACATACCACACGGGGAGACGGGCTTGATGCTGGGAGATAAATATTACTTAGACCATACTTGTGTTCGTAAGTACATCTATACATACCACAGGGGGAGACGGGCTTGATGCTGGGAGATAAATATTACATAGACCAACTTGTGTTCGTAAGTACATCTATACATACCACATGGGAAGACGGGCTTGATGCTGGGAGATAAATATTACACAGACCATACTTGTGTTCATAAGTACTTGTACAAAGTTTCATTGCATTGTATGTAATTCAGCTCGTTTGGTAATCTTATAATTCTTTTGTAAATATTTGCTGTATAGAATCTTTTATGGGTGCCTATTTAGTATAGAATTTATTTAACAATTTGGCATTTAGTATTATATCTATCTATCTATTAATACTGCATCACACCCTTTCGGGCATGTGCAGGCTTCCTGGGTAGAATCAGTACTAAGCAATGTGGGTAAAGTGTTTTGCTCAAGGACACAAGGAACATGGTGCGGGGGAGGATCGAATCGT
The DNA here is from genome assembly GCA_037043455.1 of Cyrtodaria siliqua. NCBI lineage: Eukaryota > Metazoa > Mollusca > Bivalvia > Adapedonta > Hiatellidae > Cyrtodaria > Cyrtodaria siliqua. The sequence goes on from JAWPHD010006465.1 coordinate 24,999, forward strand.
GGACCCTCCGATCTCATGTTCGGCACTCTACCGCTGAACCATGACCGCCACACAATGGTCTGACGGCTTGCACATTTTGTGTTGGTATATTGGTGATGCTGTATAAATAAATATATATATACATATTTTTAATCTGTAATTCAAAGCAAAATCAATTAACACAACATATAAATTTGCTTTGAGCATTTTTTAAAGGTTTAAATTGAATCTTTATGTCCCCAAATGGAGGCATATTGTAATTACACCGTCCATCCGTTCATTCGTTTGTTCGTCTGTTCATTCGTCCAACCGAAAAAATCGTGTCCCAGCCATGACTTTGGAAGTACTGAAGGGATTTCATGAAACTTTACACAAATGTTAATCACAATGTGTGTTGCATACAAAATCAGAAACATAAAGGTGAAGGTCAGATTTGGAGGTTAAATGGGAAAAAAACATTTTTGTGGGCATTTGTCACTTACTGGTGACAATTTTCGAGTTGTCCGTCGTCCGTCCGTCCGTCCGTCCGTCGTTAACTTTTGTCTCGTTAAGAAGATAGGGCCTTCATTTTTCATCCGATCTTTACCAAACTTCAACAGGTTGTTAATATCAATGAAAGCTCGGATAAGTTCGAAAACCAGCCAGATCGGACGAGTAACAGCAGAGTTGTGGCCCTTGATTTAGTTCAAAATGCTATATTGCTATATTTTGCCTCGTTAAGACGATAGGGCCTTCATTTTTCATCCTATCTTTACCAAACTTTACCACATTGTTAATATCAATGAAAGCTCAGACAAGTTCGAAAACCAGCCAGATCAGACTAGTAACAGTGGAGTTATGGTCCTTGATGTAGTTAAAAATGCTATATTGCTATATTTGGCCTCATTAAGACGATAGGGCCTTCATTTTTGATCCTATCTTTACCAGACTTTACCACATTGTTAATATCAATGAAAGCTCAGACAAGTTCGAAAACCAGCCATATCGGACTAGTAACAGCGGAGTTGTGGCCCTTGATTTAGTTAAAAATGCTATATTTTACCTCGTTAATACGATAGGGGCTTCATTTTTCATCTGATCTTTACCAAACTGTGTGTGTATAAGCGTTTATTTATCCTCGCTGTATTGCACTAAGCATTTTAGCGAGCAGACGTCGGTTTTAAAGTCTCATCCGAAGGACTGGTAAGGTAGGAAATACTTTTTGAAATATTTCGATAATTAACCCAAATTCGGTCCTGGCTGGGATTGAACGCGCGATCCCTGGGTTACTAAGCCGCAGTGCTAACCATTACACCACGGCGCTACCTTTTTTTGTCAAAGTCCCTTTACTCTTAATTTTTAGCTCTACTGGCCGAAGGCCATCAGGGCTTACGGGATGCCGAGTTGTCCGTCGTCCGTACGTCAGCGGAGTTATGGCCCTTGATTTTGTTAAACATGCTATATTTTGCATCGTTAAGACGATAGGGCGTTAATTTTTTATCCGATCTTTACCAAACTTTACCAGATTGTTATTGTCAATGATAGCTCGGACAATTTTGAAAATCAGCCAGATCGGACCAGTAACTGGGGAGTTATGGCCCTTGATTTAGTTAAAAATGCTATATTTTGCCTCGTTAAGATGATAGGGGCTTCATTGTTCATCCGATCTTTACCAAACTTTATCAGATTGTTAATGTCATTAAAAGCTCGAACAAGTTTGAAAAACAGCCATATCGGACCAGTAACAGCGGAGTTATGGCCCTTGATTTAGTTAAAAATGCTATATTTTGCCTCGTTAAGACGATACGGCCTTCATTTTTGATCCTATCTTTACCAAACTTTACCACCTTGTAAATATCAATGAAAGCTCAAACAAGCTTGAAAACCAGCCAGATCGGACCAGTAACAACAGAGTTATGGTCCTTGATTTAGTTAAAAATGCTATATTTTGCCTCGTTAAGATGATAGGGGCTTCATTGTTCATCCGATCTTTACCAAACTTTATCAGATTGTTAATGTCGTTGAAAGCTCAAACAAGTTCGAAAACCAGCCATATCGGACCAGTAACAGCGGAGTTATGTCCCTTGATTTAGTTAAAAATGCTATATTTTGCCTTGTTAAGACGATAGGGGTTTCATTGTTCATCCGATCTTTACCAAACTTTATCAGATTGTTAATATCAATGAAAGCTGGGACAAGTTTGAAAAACATTCATATCGGACCAGTAACAGCGGAATTATGGCCCTTGATTTAGTTAAAAATGCTCTATTTTGCCTCGTTAATACGGTAGGCCCTTCATTTTTCATCTGATCTTTACCAAACTTTACCAGATTCTTTAGTTATGGCCCTTGATTTAGTTAAAAAGCTGTTTTTTGCCCGAAACTTTCAAAAAAACGTAAATGGCAGTCGCTCGCTTCATTGATGTTATAAGAGCCATGTTAGCCAGTAGAGCGTCCACAGGCCCTCTTGGGCCTCTTGTTTTTTAAATGGTCTTTATGAAGACAAGCAGTGCCATGACAGACTTCATGAAGGCATGGAGTGCTATACAGACACAGAAGCTTTGGTTTGACACTGATTTCTTTCTCACAAACAAGTTCTTTTTGGATCACCTTGAGCCTTTTTAGATATTATTTTTACATATTTCTGTGTTGTTTTAGTAAATTCTTACACATAGCTTCTTACACATATCTGTTGTCCCCTCCCCCCAACCTCCCCCACCCACCGCCCCCACTGGAAACTTTTTTCTTCATATTTTCTGTGTTGTTTTGGTCAATTCTTAGACATATATAGCTATGTTGCCCCACCCCCACACCCCATTGAAACTATTTTTTTTTTTTTTTTTACATATTTCTGTGTTGTTTTGGTCAATTCTTACACATATATAGCTCTAAATTTTACTATAATTTGTATGAGATTTTAACAATAATTTTATATCGGCCCGAGTGTCTGTACAAGCCCCGTCCCCCATCCCCACCACCACATTGTTTAGCCTTGTTTTCTGATGGTATATACTAGCTATATAATTTATTATTCTCTGAAAAATCGAATAGTCGAGCTGCGCTGTTCTCCGACAGCTCTTGTTATTATCGTTTCCTGTTTGGATGCATTTTTTTTAAAACAATTTCTAAAGTTTGTATATAAAAATTGTGCATGTTTTACATAGACTTATAGAGGGAAAACTTAAAAAATCTTCTTCTCTGAAATTACAAGAGCCAGAGGTTTAATGTTTTGCATTTGCTAGAGGCTTATGGTCCTCTACCAAGTTCGTTCAAATGGTGATCCTTGGGTCACATTTGGCCCCGCCCCAGGGGTCAAATGTTTTACATAGACTTTTATAGGGAAATACTTAAAAAATATTCTTCTGAAACTACAAGAGCCAGACGTTAATTGCATTTACTATAAGCTTATGGTCCTCTACCAAGCTTGTTCAAATAACAGCTGCTGCAGCTACCTGGTCTGTACTGGATTTGTTACTGTTACAAAGATCAAAAATAATTGTTGGTGTTTCCAAAGTCCACAGTGGAATTTGTGGTACCGTGGACTTTGGACTTACAAAGTAACACAAATTCCACCATGGACTTTGGAAACACCAACAATTATTTTTGATCTTTGTAAAATTAGATTTACATATATCTAATACCAAATTACCTTATACTGATTTTAAAAGTTGTATTAACACATATATTCGTAACTCCTGGCAAACCGCTTGGGATTTGTTAGTTAACAATAAACTCCATCCAATTAAACCATTACTCGGAGAATGGCATTCTTCTAGTAGACCCATTCGTCGAGAGGAAGTTGTCCTAGCCCGGTGCAGGATAGGGCATACACGTTATACTCATTCATATTTATTACAAGGTGAGCAATTACCAGAATGTATACCCTGCTTTGCACCGTTAACGGTCAAACACATCTTATTGGAATGTGTAGACTTTGATCCTATGCGTCAAAGGTACTACAATGTTAATACTATGAAAGAGTTATTTGATACTGTAGATTTTAGTCTTGTTTTAGATTTCCTAAAAGAGATCAGACTATATAAATCATTATAATGTGTTTTTATATATATTTACTTGTTTATATACCCGTTGACGTGCATTCGTTGATTTACATACATAGTTTATATTACACCTTATCATCACTTATTTTTTACTAGTTTTATCTTTATATATTTACATTAATTTTTAATTAATACTTCATTTTTAGCTCCACTGATCAGAGATCAGCAGAGCTTATGCCGTGGTGCGGCGTCCGTCGTCCGTCTGTCCGTCTGTCTGTCCGTAAACTTTTATTTGTAGCGACTTCACAGCTGATACTACTGGATGGATATTCATGAAACTTTACAGAAATGTTGCCCATAAAGTCTAGTTGATCCTAGCAAAAATTCATGTTGATGTGAAATCCAAGATGGCCGCCAAAGCTAAAAATAGAGTTTTAAAATACAAGTTTGTAGCGACTTCTTCTTGAAAACTATAAGTGATATTGATATGGGACTTTTTCTAAAATGATCAGCATGACATGATGTTGATCCTAGTCAAAAATCGTTTTGATTCAACGTTAAACATGGCTGCCAGCGGCCATCTTTGTTTACATAGAGTTATATAGTAAAAACTTGTAGCGACTACTTCTCTGAAACTACTTGGCGGATTGTCATGAAACTTCACAGGAATGTTGCTCTTGATGTCTTATTGATCTTAGAAAAATTTCAGGTCGGCCGGAAATTCAAGATGGCCGTCACAGCTAAAAATAGATTTTTAAAAAATAAGTTTGTAGCGACTACTTCTTGAAAACTATAAGTGATATTGATATGGGACTTTTTCTAAAATGATCAGCATTACATGATGTTGATCCTAGTCAAAAATCGTTTTGATTCAACGTTAAACATGGCTGCCAGCGGCCATCTTTGTTTACATAGAGTTATATAGTAAAAACTTGTAGCGACTACTCCTCTGAAACTACTTGACGGATTGTCATGAAACTTTACAGGAATGTTGCTCTTGATGTCTAATTGATCCTATCAAAATTTCAGGTCGGCCGGAAATTCAAGATGGCCGTCACAGCTAAAAATAGATTTTTAAAAAATAAGTTTGTAGCGACTACTTCTTGAAAACTATAAGTGATATTGATATGGGACTTTTTCTAAAATGATCAGCATGACATGATGTAGATCCTTGTGGAAAATTATTTTGATTCGACGTTAAACATGGCTGCCAGTGGCCATCTTTGGTTACATAGAGTTATATAGTAAAAACTTGTAGCGACTACTCCTCTGAAACTACTTGACGGATGTTCATGAAACTTCACAGGAATGTTGCTCTTGATGTCTAGTTGATCCTAGAAAAATTTCAGGTCGGCCGGAAATTCAAGATGGATGCCATAGCTAAAAATAGATTTAAAATATAAGTTTGTAGCGACTACTTCTTCAAAACAATAAGAGATATTGATATGGGACTTTTTCTAAAATGATCAGTATGACATGATGTTGGTCCTTGTCGAAAATCGTTTTGATTTGACCTTAAACATGGCTGCTTTGTTTACATAGAGTTATATTATGAAAACTTGTAGCGACTACTTCTTTGAAACTACCTGACGGATTTTCATGAAACTTCACAGGAATGTTGCTCTTAATGTCTTATTGATCTTAGCAAAATTTCAGGTCGGCCGGAAATTCAAGATGGCCGCCACGGTTAAAAATAGATTTTCAAAAAACAAGTCTGTAGCGACTACTTCCTGAAATCAAAATCAATCAGTAGAGCTTCAAGGTCATTGACCTCTTGTTTCATTTTTTCATCAGTTTTTGCGCACAATATGACCTATTTATGTGTCGACGTGCCGTAAAACACCATTCATTCATTCATTCATTCATTTGTAACAGTAATAAATCCAGTACAGACCCTACTGTCTTTCAAAGCAAATTTAATGAAATTAAATCGAAATACAGTAACTTTCAACATATATACACAGATGGTTCTAAAGATGGAGATAAGGTAGCTGCAACAGCTGTTATTCACAAACACAGCATAAAGAGCCGCCTGCCTGACAAGGCCTCTATCTTTTCAGCTGAACTTAAGGCAATTGAACTTGCCTTAAATTATATTCAGGAATCTGATGATGATCATTTTGTAATATTTTCTGATTCCCTTTCATCTCTTCAAGCACTGGGTAATTTGAAACATGATAACCCAGTTGTGCTTCAGCTTTTAGAAAAGTACAATTCTCTTATAGTTGATAATGTTATTATTTTCTGCTGGCTTCCAAGCCATGTAGGAATACATGGTAATGATAGAGCTAATAGTGCTGCTCAAGCAGCATTAGGTTTACATATATATAATACTAAATTACCTCATACTGATTTTAAAAGTTGTATTAACACATATATTCGTAACTCTTGGGAAGCCGCTTGGGATTTGTCAGTTAACAATAAACTCCATTCAATTAAACCATTACTCGGAGAATGGCGTTCTTCTAGTAGACACATTCGTCGAGAGGAAGTTGTCCTAGCCAGGTGCAGGATAGGGCATACACGTTATACTCATTCATATTTATTACAAGGTGAGCAATTACCAGAATGTATACCCTGCTTTGCACCGTTAACGGTCAAACACATATTGTTGGAATGTGTAGACTTTGATCCTATGCCTCAAAGGTACTACAGTCGATTCCGTTTAATCGCATATCGGTTAATTGCATATTTCGGTTAATTGCATTAAGTTTTGAAACACAAAACCATTCGTATTCTTTTGCATGTAAAAAAACCCGTATAATCGCATAGGTTTTTGTCACATTCCGGATAATTGCATAACGAATATCTGGCTAATTGCATTATGAGAGTCAAATTTACCTGTATTTTGCAACTGTTAATTGATTGACGCGGTCACAGAGATAAGCCCGAGGCAAATTTATTGACAAAAGGTGCTAATTGACGCCGAAAGTTTACCATTTTGTGCGGTTTCCGTGAAGCTTCCACGGCATGACGATCGCTCACCAATTAGCATACACGATTTAATAATAAGTTTGTACGCAATGTAAAGCAATGTGTTGTTAATTATTTACTGCTCACAGTATGCTAGTGTCGGTAGAGATGCATATGACATTGAGTAGCTCATAGAGGTTACTTAATAAATGAAAAATAAAATAAGCTTTTGTGTTATTATCATGGCTGTGTAATTCACACTACAAACAATAGCAAAGCGACGCAGATTGAAAGAAAACAAGTACGCATAAATATTGCATAAAATCTATCAAATAACATTAAATGGATATGCACAATAATAATCCTATCAAACAGCTTACATAGAATTAACTCGCTTTTATGGAGTTTCTATGTAAGTATTAACAGAACAGTAAAACGAAAGTAGAAACGTGCACCGCTACATGTACAAAATGTTCAATTTCGGTTATTCGAATACTCCGGTTAATCGCATATATTTTCTTGACAAATGGGCTATGCAAATAACCGAAATCGACTGTACAATGTTAATACTAGTTTTAGATTTCCTGAAGGAAGTCAAACTATATAAATCATTATAATATATTCTTGTATATATTTACTTTTTTATATACCTTTTTTCGGGCATTTGTTGATTTACATATACAGTTTATATTACTACCATATCATCCCTTATTTTTTAATAGTTTTATCTTTATATATTTACATTAATTTTTAATTAATACTTAATTTCTTCATTTTTCATCAATTTTTGCGCACAGTATGACCTATTTATGTGTCGACGTGCCGTAAAACACCATTCATTCAAATAGTGATCCTGGGGTCACATTTGGCCCCACCCCAGGGGTCACATGTTTTATATAGGGATAATCTTTAAAAAATCGTCTTCTCAATTTTGACCAAACTTCACATGGATGATCCTTATATGAATGTTTTTCATTAAAATAAGTTAAACATGACATCCAAGATGGCCACCATAGAAAAATCTTTGAATTACTTCTTGTACACTGGGTAGCTAGGGCCGTGGGTTCAAATTCCAGTTGAGGTAATCTTTTTTCTTCATTTTTATCATTTTATTTTATTTTTATATGCGTTTTTCCTTTTGTTAATTTTTCTAAAGTTTGTTTATAAAGATTTTGCAATTTTTACATAGACTTATATAGGGAAAACTTAAAAAATCTTCTTTTAAATTGTTGGGTTTAAATTTTGGTTGAGGGTGTTGATGTGTTTTGCACTTGTAAAAAGGTACACCTGGGTCCAAAGTTTGTATGTAGAGATTTTACATGTTTTACATAGACTTACATAATGAAAGACTTAAAAAACATCTTCTATCAGAGGACAGTGTTCGACACTAACGCTAGCCCGATAGCCCGGGGCTAGTAAAAGTGACCGTCGGGCTAGCACGTACGATCGTCTAGCTAGCCCGATTGGCTAGTAGATTATAGAACAAACACGTACCCAGTTTGCGTTGGCATTATATAAATAAAATCTCAAGCACTGTTAATCATTAATGTTCCGCAGATTCTCGCTTAAAACTGCTGCTCTTTTAGTCCGCGTAAAACAACATTTGTTTTCTTTTTGCTTTCGTTTACCGCGTGATACCAGCCCGATACCGAATCACACAAACGCTTGTAACTACGCCTTATAAACTAGACAGCTTTTCTCAAGCGTTTTTATGACCACGATTTCAGCAGTTGTTTCCGCTTCCGTCGGAAAACGCCGCGAATTATGAACATGCTATAAACGGTGCAAACATAGATCGATTTTTGGGGCTTTCTCCACCAGCCAAAAAACAAAAAACTCTATCATAATAATTTCTAATTTCTGTGTTTCTCATGTACATTGTTCAGAAATACTATTATAAATTAAAATAATAATCATCACAGTATGTTACTTTTCTTAACAGAGGTGCAGACTGCCATGAGATCAGGTTATTGTGACGGAGGGTGCTGTCAGCGATGTCACAAATTTTGAATCTGATTTGTGTTGTTATTTTATAACCAACCCCGTCAAATCAATATACAATGAGGATTTGGTACCGTTGGTAGCAGGGCTAGTAGAAATTAAGGGGGGCTAGTGAAATTCCAAACCAACTAGCCCCCGGGGCTAGTAGGTCCAAAAAGTTAGTGTCGAACACTGGAGGACAATCTTTTCATCATTGCAAAGATCCTCAGGTGATTGATTCAGGGCCATCTTGGTCCTCTTGTTTTTTAACTCTTCTTATTGCAATGTGTTTTTTTTTCAGGGATCGCATGTGCCAGACCTAGCGACAATGACTTTTTAAAGGCCCAGCTGCTCTCTGAGAGACAACATTTCTATTACGAGGATGAAATAATGTTTCGATGTAACCTTGGACACAAAACAGCAGGAGGCAGCGGGGATGTGATATGGATATGCAAGTCTGATGGAAAGTGGGATATGACTGAAGGATCACCTATATGCACAGGTATGGAAAAGTGAAGTAGGGGCTATATAGGAATCACGCTGTCCATAATGTCCCTCGTTTAACATATTTTTGCTCTGTCAAGTAGCGTTGGTCCTGTCGCATTGCATTTCGTCCTGTAACATATTTTTAGCTCTGCTGATCAGAGATCAGCAGAGCTTATGCCGTGGTGCGGCGTCCGTCGTCCGTCCGTCCGTCCGTCCGTCTGTCCGTTAACTTTTTTTTTGTAGCGACTACTCCTCTGAAACTACTGAATAGATTTTCATGAAACTTTACAGAAATGTTGCCCATGAAGTCTAGTTGATCCTAGCAAAAATTCATGTTGATGTGGAATCCAAGATGGCCGCCAAAGCTAAAAATAGATTTTTTAAATTCAAGTTTGTAGCGACTACTTCTTGAAAACTATAAGTGATATTGATATGGGACTTTTTCTAAAATGATCAGCATGACATGATGTTGGTCCTTGTCGAAAATCGTTTTGATTTGACGTTAAACATGGCTACCAGCGGCCATCTTTGTTTACATAGAGTTATATAATGAAAACTTGTAGCGACTACTCCTCTGAAACTACTTGACGGATTTTCATGAAACTTCACAGGAATGTTGCTCTTGATGTCTAATTGATCCTAGCAAAATTTCAGGTCGGCCGTAAATTCAAGATGGCCGCCACGGCTAAAAATAGATTTTTAAAAAATAAGTTTGTAGCGACTACTTCTTGAAAACTATAAGAGATATTGATATGGGACTTTTTCTAAAATGATCAGCATGACATGATGTTGGTCCTTGTCGAAAATCGTTTTGATTCGACGTTAAACATAGCTGCCAGCGGCCATCTTTGTTTACATAGAGTTATATAATGAAAACTTGTAGCGACTACTCCTCTGAAACTACTTGACGGATTTTCATGAAACTTCACAGGAATGTTGCTCTTGATGTCTTATTGATCCTAGCAAAATTTCAGGTTGGCCGGAAATTCAAGATGGCCGCCACGGCTAAAAATAGATTTTTAAAAAATAAGTTTGTAGCGACTACTTCTTGAAAACTATAAGAGATATTGATATGGGACTTTTTCTAAAATTATCAGCATGACATGATGGTTATCCGAGTCGAACATTATTTTGATTCGACGTTAAACGTGGCTGCCAGTGGCCATCTTTGTTTACATAGAGTTATATAATGATAACTTGTAGCGACTACTCCTCTGAAAATACTTGACGGATTTTCATGAAACTTCACACGAATGTTGCTCTTGATGTCTAATTGATCCTTGCAAAATTTCAGGTCGGCCGGAAATTCAAGATGGCCGCCATGGCTAAAAATAGATTTTCAAAATACAAGTTTGTAGCGACTCCTTCTTGAAAACTATAAGTGATATTGATATGGGACTTTTTCTAAAATGATCAGCATGACATGATGGTTATTCAAGTCGAACATTATTTTGATTCGACGTTAAACATGGCTGCCAGTGGCCATGTATGTTTACATAAGAGTTATATAATGATAACTTGTAGCGACTACTCCTCTGAAACTACTTGACGGATTTTCATGAAACTTCACACGAATGTTGCTCTTGATGTCTAATTGATCTTAGCAAAATTTCAGGTCGGCCGGAAATTCAAGATGGCCACCATGGCTAAAAATAGATTTTTAAAAAATAAGTTTGTAGCGACTACTCCTTGAAAACTATAAGAGATATTGATATGGGACTTTTTCTAAAATGATCAGCATGGCATGATGGTTATCCGAGTCAAACATTATTTTGATTCAATGTTAAACATGGCTGTCAGTGGCCATCTTTGTTTACATAGAGTTATATAATGAAAACTTGTAGCGACTACTCCTCTGAAACTACTTGACGGATTTTCATGAAACTTTACAGGAATGTTGCTCTTGATGTCTAATTGATCCTAGCAAAATTTCAGGTCGGCCGGAAATTCAAGATGGCCACCAAGGCTAAAAATAGATTTTCAAAAAACCAGTTTGTAGCGACTACTTCCTGAAATCAAAATCAATCAGTAGAGCTTCAAGGTCATTGACCTCTTGTTATTACTAGCATTTCTCCAACAGTTTTAAATGGGTTGTTCCCAAACTTCATATACACATAACAACTGTTGGAGTGCGTGGTCCAGTGGTAGAGCGCCGAACTCTGAATCGAGAGGTCGTGGGTTCGATCCTCGCAACTGCCACGTTATTTATCCTTGAGCAAGATAATTAATTCACATTGCTTAGTACTGGTTCTACCCATCGAGAGTGATTAATCTAAGTTGCAATAACTTGTTTCGCAATCGATGTAAAATAAATATGTTTAAACTATATACACATAACAACTGATGACTTTATGTCCCTCTACATCAACCATTGCCTATTGCCTAATTTATTACAAAATTTAGGGCCCTTAAATGTGTTGACTTAGAATAAAAAAAGCGGGAGTATTCATCACCTTCAGTGATAATTCTAGTTTAATACTGTATCTTTTTGGCCCTCTCAAGTCTCAGCAGTTGAGGAAAAGTGACCTGAGGGAATACAAGTTTTCTCAAAACCATGGAAGAACTATATCTGGATATAAAATGACAAGTGAAGCAAAATGTGTCAATAATTATTTTATAAGAGGTTATGTATAAGATTTTAAAATACAATTTTTAATGTTTTTCAAAATATGAAAAAATGAAGAAAAAAAATCAGCTGGAGTCAGTGTTACAGGAAATTAATGAGCAAATTAATTAAAATTGAGTCATAGTTGTTTTATGTTCTGCAGTTGCGCGAGTGTGACACTAAAGGTAATACAAGTGTTGTCTGTTAGGGAGCATTAAAGGGACACTTGGCAATCTTGAAGTGTTTATCAGGCATTAAAATTAGCATCTCGATTTATAATTCAGTATCATTTCAACTTGTAATCTTCTTGCATATTTTAAATACAATTTTGAGTTTTCAAATTTTCTTCGTTATTCTATCATGGGTTTAAATGTTATTGGTGTAAAAAATAGAGAATATTATGTCAGTGCCTTTTACTATCAAGTTTATTAAGCGAGGCTTAGAAAACGAAGAATGGCAAGGCTCAATTTTAATGATTGAACAAATGCCACAAATGCCGCGAGTTTTGAAAATAAATAAATCAAGATTGCCATGTGTCCCTTTAAAGATTGAAGAAAAGTAAGGGTTTAGCTATTCAGCTTACACTCTTTTTATGACTGTTAACTAAAACCAAACATATTTCCAATTATTTCTAGCCATGCCATGTTCAGGACTTCCCAACCTTCCATTCTCACGTTACATAAAGGACGATGCAGAGGTGAACCGTGATACAGTGACTGTAGAACCATGGGATAGTATTACGCTTGAGTGTCAGCTGACAGTGGACATGGCATACAACCAGACTCTCTACTGTACCTACAATGCTGATGAGAATGCCTTCACATTACTGAGAAATGTTGCCTGTCGCCGTATGTCAGAGTTTTTATTTCATCTTTAACTCTAATTAAGCAGAGCTTATGGGATGGAGAGATGTCTGACGTAACTTTTGCTTTAAACAACATCTCCTCTGAAACTCTGGGTAGAATTTGATGAAACTTCACAGGAAGCATGCTTGCATGGTACTCTCTCCGATTTATGCAAATCGTCCCTATTCGTTAACAAATATGGCCAACATTACTCAAAATAGAAACATCCATTAAAAACTTCTCACGAACTGCTGGGTAGAATTTGACGAAACTTCATAACAAGCATCTTTGCGTGGTCGACCCCAAAACATGAAACTGTAGAGAAAAGAAATCTTCTGAATCTGCTTTTGAAATTGAAGTTGAACTTGGCCACAGTGTTGCTGGGTGAGAAGTTGAACTTGACCACAGTGTTGCTGTTGCTGGGTGAGAAGTTGAACTTGGCCGTTGCTGGGTGAGAAGTTGAACTTGGCCACAGTGTTGCTGGGTGAGAAGTTGAACTTGGCCACAGTGTTGCTGGGTGAGAAGTTGAACTTGGCCACAGTGTTGCTGGATGAGAGCTCAGTCAGATTTGTTTGTGTTTAAATTGCCAGTCCTTATCCAAGATGGCCATTACAGATAAAAATTGATCTGAATTAGGGAATGTTTTTGTGGGAGTCTAGGGGTCTTTCTTAAATTTGAAAAACAATGATATTTTATATTTTAACCCTTAACCCACTACATATATATATAAAGTACTGTTCTTTCTTTGAATTAAGACCATTCCAGTTATGTGACAAAGGGGTGTTTTGGGGAAATTGACTGATCAGCAGCCAGACATTGTAAACCAGCCTGCGAGTAACTTAGTAGGTTAAGGGCTAAAGTGCCTTAACAAATATGTGAGCCTGAAAATGATCCCTTATTCACAAGGAAATTCATTTTGCACGGTCATATGTCTTATTCTAGGTAACACATGCGTGCCAGGGTTAATTAAGCCTGATTCCATCCAAAAGCTATGTTGAATTCAAATGTTTGATCTATATACCATATAGTTTGATTGATATTACTTTTCATGATGAATTTGAAGATTATTAACATTTTAGATTCTTCTCAAAAAAGCCCGGTGTACCCCATTTGAAACCAATTTTTAGCTCTGCTGGCCAAAAGCCATTAGAGCTTATGGGATAACAAGTCTGTTGTCTGTCGTTCATTAATTCTCCCTACAGTAAGAGAATAGGGTCATTATTTTTCATCTGATCTTTACCAAACTTTACCAGATTGTTAATATCAATAACGGCTCAGACAGGTTTGAAAAACAACTAGATCAGACAAGTAACACTGGAGTTATGGCCCTAGATTTTTGTAAATTGTGCTATATTTTTCCAGTTGGACAATATGGCCTTCATTTTTCATCTGATCTTTGCCAAACTTAGCCAGATTGTTGATATGAATGAAGGCTTGGACAGGTTTGAAAAGCAGCTAGATCAAACCAGTAACATCGGAGTGATGGCCCTTGATTTTCTTAACTGTGCTATAATTTGCCTCGTTAAGACGATAGGGCTTTCATTTTTTATCTGGTCTTAACCAAAGTTGTCCTTATTGTTTATTTCAATGAAAGCTAAAACATGTTTGAAAACCAGCTAAATTGGATTATTAACACCATTGTTATTGCTCTTGATTGATTGAAAATGCTATATTTTGCTTTGTTAAATTTGTTAATTTTAACTTCATTTTTCATGCAATCTTTACCAAAAATTTAAAATGTTAATATCAATAAAAGCTCGGACTTTGAAAACCAAACAAGCCTGACTTGCTATAAATTGCTTTGTTAAATCTGTAGCTACATAATTTTTCATCTCATCTTTACGAAACTTATTCAGAATTCAGAGTGTTAATATCAAAAAATAATCTCAGGTTTGAAACTTATTTCATTGGTTCTGTTAAGCATTATTTATTTATTTATTTTGCTCAAACTGTAATGGCCTCTTTACTCATTAGAGTGATACAGGCCCTCAATACAGGTTGTTTTGAGCTTCTTGTTTAGAGCATCGTCAGGCTTTGTTTTTCAAATGATTTCAACCAAATTTGTACAGCCAGTAGGGCAGTGCAGGCCTTCTTGGGCCTCCTGTTCAGCAACTTTATACAAATAGAGCATCACAGGCCCACTTGGGCTATTTAGGCCAGTTTCGCCTCTTGGTTAGTCAAAAAAATCACAGACTTGTTAACACTTAATTAAATGACCATCCTAATTCAGCCATCTCCTGCGGACAACCTGAAGATCAGCTACCTGATGTGGCTCAAGTCCTCGGTCTTACAGGAAAAACTTTTTTGAACCCCAGCCAGTTTACGTTTAGTTGTGCTAATGGTTTTACTGTCCAAGGAGAAAGTGAAGATGGCGATACTACTGTGAGGTGCAAGATGAATGGACGATGGGCTTTAGGAACACTTGAATGCATTGGTATGTATATTGATGTTGTGCATTGCAGACCTATCAATATTTTGGGGTGGGAGGTTTTGGGGTGGGGGCAGCGGGTATACCATGGTGATTAGAAAGAAATGAGTTGCCATTAAGCGGGAATTAGACCAACAATGACATTGGAGTAAGAAATTAAGCAAAACTCATACCAACATGGTGATAGTTGAGAATTACAAACAAAACCGCATACCAACATGGTAATATTTAGTTTTTTTATTAGCTCCAACCCTGTGGAAGTGGACACAGATGTTGCTCCTAGGGATGGAATTAGACAATTCAGTCTGTACATTTGTCTAATTCCTCTGGTTATGAATGCCCTATTACATTACTAGACTTACAAAGCATGATGCCATGGTGACATCTATAGTGAAGTTTCAAACTAGAGTGGGGGCATCCGTGGTCCGTCACTTGCCCTTCACCGCTGTAGGTTCGATCCCTCAGGGGCCTAGGAATCTTTATGTGAGGAAGCTATCCAGCTGGCTTGCGGAACGTCGGTGGTTCTACCCAGGTGCCCGCCCGTGAACGAAAATTGCCCGGAGGGGCACCTGGTGTCTTCCTCCACCACTGGAAGCTGGAAAGTCGCCATATGACCTTAGCTGTTGGTGCGACTATAAAATCCAATTCAATCAATCAAACTAGAGTGTTAGAATGAAGAAAGTATGTCTGTGATGAAGTTGCTCCACCCTCTCAATACAACAGTCAGTGCATTGAGCGCTTAAAATCCACAGGATTTATTGCTTGGGAAAGGGTGGTGGTTGGGTAGGGGGTCACTGGAATATTTTTGTTATTTTACAATCTGAATTATATCCATATGCCTTAAAGTGTCCAATTTATGGTTGGAATGTATCACTAGTACCTAGTAATCCCTTTTTCTGATTTTGGGAACCACAATCCAATGTAAACACATACTTTGTTAATCTATGCAATGACCAGCACACAAATATGTCCATTCAACATTTTGTCTCATGTGTTTTCATCTTATACTGGACACTGTTATATGAATACTAGTATACTGTTTTCTGCATTGAAATTTAGATTTAAATAAATAGGTTGTATATTACTGAAACTTTTTGTTGGAAAACCAAGTTATCTCTGAAACACAAAAACTCCCAAATTTGTAATATTTGACCTGTGGAGTGTTATTTATGTTCAGCCGCGAGATGCCCAGGTCCAGGTACACCTGCCGGTGCTATGCAGATTGTAACCAGCTATGAAAAGGGTCAAATACTGACGTACGCATGTCTCCGAGGTGGATATGAGCTCAACGACCCTACCAATAAATCATGTGAATATTTAAATGGAAATGCGAGTTGGAGTGGTCCAAATGTTTATAACCTTCAATGTTCTGGTAAGTCATCTCTGCACATTGGTCTATCTGTTCATTCGTATGTTTGTCTATTTCATATTTTGTTATTTATCAGTGTAGTGGGATTGTTAGATAGTTCTTGATAAATACATCAGGATATTTTATGGGATGGCAACATTTTCATTGATTATATTTCACATGAGCCATATCAGCTTATATTTTCACTGTTATTTTTCTACTTTTGTTAAATGTCAAAACAACCTTTTTTAGAAAATAACGAGTGAATGTATATCATTAGCTTGGAAATGAGTCGCAGTTTTTGGAAAATATGTCAAGTACTTTACGAATTGTTGACATTTAGAGATTTCAGTATGCCGGTTCAAATTCATCGAGGAGTGAGCGAACATATATTTTCACGAGTGCTTTATGAAAACATAAAAGAATTCACTATGATTCACTCCAAACCAACAAATATCCTCTCTATATTTCACTGATAAATTGATATTTTATCATTTAGCTTAAAATAAACAAGTAATAAGAAACTTTCTCACTTCATGAAAATAATTCATATATCACTCCAAATCAACAAATATCGTGTATAAATCATATATCACTCCAAATCAACAAATATCGTGTATAAATCATATATCACTCCAAATCAACAAATATCGTGTATAAATCATATATCACTCCAAATCAACAAATATCGTGTATAAATCCTATATCACTCCAAATCAACAAATATCGTGTATAAATCCTATATCACTCCAAATCAACAAATATCGTGTATAAATCCTATATCACTCCAAATCAACAAATATCCTGTATATTATTCTGGATATTTGTTGATTTGGTGTGATATAGGATTTATTTTCATGAAGTGAGAAGACTCAAATATTTTCATGAGCGCTGATATATTTCACTGATAATTTCTGATATTTCATAATTTAACTTGAAATAAACAAGTATGTTTGGCTTTTATAAGAAACTTGGGCATTGAAATTAGCCTCAAAGTCATGTGACAACGAAGGTTTTTTATAATATCTTTTGATATAATTATTATAGTTTGCCTCTCTTTCTTAATTCTTGTCTTATCCTTTTTTTTTATCCTCTACTCCTCCCTCACAATGAAAGTTAACAGTTGATGACATATTCTCGCCTCTCACTGCTGCGGGTTTGAATCCCACTGGGAGCTCGACTTGTCAAGTGAGAAAGTGTTGATTCTTACAGATGGCGGGAAATACAGTACTGGTTCTATGGGGTGGTCTGCTGTACCACAAAAAAATCGACCCTCATATATGGCCTAACATGTGCTAAAATGACATAAAACACCATTCAAACAAACTTATTTCAGATACCACACTGCCAGTGATAACAGACTGCCCACCTTCTGCTGTCTACCTTGATCCTATGCAGCCTGCCCAGTACCGGGTCCCATCTGCCGCTGACAACAGTGGGGCTTTGTCAAGTTTCTCTGCCAACTCGAGTGTACGGCCTGGTGATGTAATCACAGCCCCTGTCACAGTCATGACGTACACAGCTGCAGATTATGCAGGAAACACGGAGACGTGTTCTATTACACTGCTGCAAAAAGGTACTTTATCAAACATTTCAGAGTAAAAATAGTCTTATTATTTCAAAAGATGTTTGAATTGGTTAATAAGCTGCCTTAATAGAGTTGAGAGTAGGAACAGAAAAGGAGCCAACAAGTGTTTGTTTTGAAATATAACAGTTTCTTTAATTGTTAAATAACAAATTCTCTTACTATCTATGATGAACAGCATATAACCAAACCTGAAAACTCTACATTTTACATTTCTATAATAAGGATAAATCTTGGTTAAATCTCAATGATGTCATATATTGAGTAAACCTCACAAGACGATGTCCGACGTAATATACCTATACTTTTGTATATATGCCGTGTAAGCAATGAACTGTTTGTTCGAAATCATCAACCGATTCAGTCTGTTTTTTTAGCATAGTATGAGATTGGGCCCTATTATGTCATTTCTTTTTCCTCACAGTGGTTGGCACTGGACCTGTTATATCAGACTGTTCTTCCAAGTCTCGCTATGTCGCTACTGATGCAAGAACTACCTATGATGTGGGGGAGTTCTATGAAATCACGGCTGATGAGATTATCGCCCAACCGGCATCATTTTCTGCAAGTATTGGCGACAGTGTAGAAGTGTACGTCACGGCCAGAAACACCGATGGTACTGTGAAGCAGTGTGCTTTCCAAGTTACCTTTAAAGGTATTTAAACGAATAATGTTGAGTTTTTAGCAAGAAACATTAATTGTGTTGTTGTGTCACGTAGGTAATGTGGACATGAGTTACACAAAAGGATCAGTTTTGATAGGGCAGAGGGCCATATATATGAGCCCATGAATGAAGACATTTGATGATTTCAACATGGTTTGTCTCATATCTTTAATACACAAACATAAAATGTAGTGCTACTACTTCGCTGCAGAAGCCACTGATTATTTCCTTCGAACCTGAATTCTCCAAATTTTCCAGTTTCTGTGTCACAATTGAAAGTGACGTTGCATGCAGTTTTTATGCTCCCGCCATTCGAGATTTCTGAACTAACTTGGAGTCTTCTCTAAACTTAGTCAATTTGTATATACAATGTCTCGTCCAAGTTCGATAATCGACCCCATCACCTCAGTAATTATGTCCCTTTTGAATATTAAAAGTGGATGAAATTAATGTTGTCCAAAAGACAATTTTGTTTTTAATATGTGAAGCAATAGCAGAGGTATCGGTGTCCTATGGACATGTTTCTAGCTAGTAATTTTGATAAAATAAATTAATGTTGAATTAAAAAGACAAAAAAACATTAAAATTGGTAACCTGCAGGTGTTTCCCATGTGACGTCTGATCCATGAGTCTGCCCAGATTATTATTGA
The DNA here is from genome assembly GCA_037043455.1 of Cyrtodaria siliqua. NCBI lineage: Eukaryota > Metazoa > Mollusca > Bivalvia > Adapedonta > Hiatellidae > Cyrtodaria > Cyrtodaria siliqua. Next base: position 44,461 of record JAWPHD010006465.1, read on the forward strand.
CCTGTTGGATTGCCCATTTGACTACTGACTTGTGACCCATGTGATGCTTTCTCATGTGACAACTGACCCTTGAGGCTGCCCATGTGACCCATGTGGGGGTTCTCATGTGACAACTGACCCTTGAGGCTGCCCATGTGACCCATGTGAGGCTTTCTTATGTGACAACTGACCCTTGAGGCTGCCCATGTGACCCATGTGAGGCTTTCTTATGTGACAACTGACCCTTGAGGTTGCCCATGTGACCCATGTGAGGCTTTCTCATGTGACAACTGACCCCTGAGGTTGCCTATTTTACAACTGACCCCTGAGGTTGCCTATTTTACAACTGACCCCTGAGGCTGCCTATTTTACAACTGACCCCTGAGGTTGCCTATTTTACAACTGACCCCTGAGGCTGCCCATGTGCCAACTGTCTATCAGGCTATCTTATGTGATAACTGACCCCTAAGACTGCCCTTGTGACAACTAACCCCTGAGACTGCCCATATGACATTACTGACTCCTGAGGTTGCCCATGTGCCAACTGTCCATCAGACTTTCTTATGTAATAACTGACCCCTAAGACTGCCCTTGTGACAACTAACCCCTGAGACTGCCCATATGACATTACTGACTCCTGAGGTTGCCCATGTGACAACTGTCCATCAGACTTATAATGTGACAACTGAACCTTGAGGTTGCCCATCTTACAACTGACCCCTGATGTTACCCATGTGACAACTGACACTGAGGTTGCCAATGGGACTACTGACACCTGAGGTTACCCATGTGACATGCCCATCAGGCCTTCTTATGCGGCAGCTGACCCCTAAGATTGCCCTTGTGACAACTGACCCCTGTGGCTGCCCATGTGACAACTGTCTGTCAGGCTTTCTTATGTGACAACTGACCCTTGAGGTTGCCTATCTTACAATTGACCTCTGATGCTACCCATGTGACAACTGATACCTGTGGTTACCCATGTGACTACTGACCCCTGGGGCTGCCTATATGACTACTGAGCCCTAGTGCTGCCCTTGTGACTACTGATCCTTGAGTTTGCCTATCCTACAACTGATCTCTGAGGCTGCTTACCTTACAACTGACCACTGAGGTTGCCCATGTGACTACTGACACCAGAGGTTGTCCATGTGACTACTGACCCTTGAGTTTACCTATCTTACAACTGACCAATGAGGCTGCTTACCTTACAACTGACCCAGAGGCTGCTTACCTTACAACTGACCACTGAGGTTGCCCATGTGACTGCTGACACCTGAGGTTGCCCAGGTGACTGACTGCTGGGGCTGCCCATGTGACAATTGTTCACTGAGGTTGCCCATGTGACAATTGACCCCTGGGGCTGTCCATGTGACAACTGACCCCTGAGGCTGCTCATGTAAACTGACCCCTGAGGTTACTCATGTGACAACTGACCCCTGGAGCTGCCCATATGACAACTGACCCCTTAGGTTACCCCTGTGACAATTGACCCCTGAGTGTGGCTGCCTTTGTGACTACTGACCCCTGAGGCTGCCCATGTGACAACTGACCCCTGATGTTGTCCATGTGACATCTGACCCCTGAGGCTGCCCATGTGACAACTGACCCCCGATGTTGTCCATGTGATATCTGACACCCGAGGCTGCCCTCATGACTAATAATCCTGGGGACTGCCTTTGTGATTACTGACCCCTGATGTTGCCCATATGACAATTGACCCTGAGGCTGCATATGTGACAACTGACCCCAGAGACTGCCCATGTGACCCCTGAGGCTGCCTATGTGACAACTGACCCCTGAGACTGCCCATGTGATATCTGTCCCCTGAGGCTGCCCATGTGACAACTGACCCCTGAGACTGCCCATGTGACAACTGACCCCTGAGACTGCCCATGGGATAACTGACCCCTGAGGCTGCCCATGTGACAACTGACATCTGAGTTTCTGTGTGTGAAACTCTTCAAACAATTGCCAAGAGACTTATATCATTTTACAATTTATTAAATGCTTATTACACAAAGTCTTACATGTAGATAGGCTTAATGACTGAATTAAGCTGAAAAGAAATTAAGGTCAACTGTTTTCTGTGTCATGTGTTTGATTTTCAGTATGTAATCATCATACTTTATTTGGATGTTTTATTTTGACTGTTTGACATTTCAGCTGGACAGTGTTTCCAGTCTGATATACCAATGACTGACCCGAACACAGATATCTTGTGTAATGGTAACGGTACCAGTATGTCGTGTAGTGTTACGTGTGAGAATGGATATGCATATAAGGATGATACGACTGTGCAGACCCTGATGTGTAATGGAGGTTCTACAAACACAGAGGCTGTGTGGACCAACTTACCACCTAAACTATGTCTGTGTAAGTTGTCTGTATACTAGTAATTCAATAAGAAATTGATCATCGTTAGCAACATTATATTATTGTTGTGGACTATAATTGTAACAAACTAATCCAAAGGTATTGTGAAATTATTTTTTACAATTAAAATCACATGATAAATCAGTTTCAACACATTTGGCAAAAATCCTTCAATCATATTGGTTGATGTTTTAATGTTGCGACTATTTAATTACTGCAACTATCAATTTTTCCCCCACTGGGGTATTAGACAATAATGATTACACTGCGGTAGGGAATAAAACAAAACCCAGGACCAACTAAATTGGGGATATTTGATATTGGTATAATAGTTTCTACCCTGGGGAATTAGACTTGATTATGCTCCTAGAGATGGGAATTGGACAATTGTATATTTGTCTAATTCCCCAGGGTGTGCCCGGTGGGGAAAACATTGATAGATGCAGTTTAAGTAATATTTATAGCATGATTTTTCAAGTATATGCGATTTATACTGCTTCTCAAGGGCCGCAGGCCCGAGAGTGCAGTATAAATCGCATACGAGAAAAATATGCTATAAATGTTTTGTACCAGAGCCATTATCCATCTAAGCATGTGCAAGAAGTTTTAGGGCGTTGCAGTTTTCAGTAAAATTAACAGCTCGATCCAATCAAGAAATAGCATTATCATGCGACATGAGCATGACCCATGTTTGGATTATTGTAGCCAATCGCCTTTGTATATTATTAGGCAAATGCAATGTCAAGGAGTGCTGTTTTGGTAATGATGAAGTCGTTTTGATTGACAGCTGTGTTGTAAATTACAACTGCGCGTGCGTAAAATTGAGTAGACCATGGTATAACTGCCGCATCTGTCATTTATAGCACGGCTGAAATATACCGGCATTTATAGCACGGTTTAGGCTCAGACCTTCAGGTTTATGAAAATTATATCGTAAGCAAGAACAAAGGAAAACCATTAGAGCTATGGTACAAATCAAGTCATGTAGCATGTAACCATAAAAAACAGTGACCATATATAGTTTAATAAAACTGTCAAATAAAACCAAAAACAATGAAATGTATTTGAAGCACGTGTCATATGGCTATATAGAGTTGTTATAGTCCCTATCCCGCCATCAACAGGCAAAGATTACAACAGATGTATACCATTTCTAAAATTACTGACGAGTAAAATATATATATAACTTACATATTTTGGCCAAATGCTATAGTATAACACAATATAAACGGCTTTAACGAGCCAGGCCAAAAAATTGGAATTAACTTTGAATTAAGAGTTTATACCAACTCCAAATTCATTTTACGCGTGTTCACTATTGGGTATTTTTAAGTACCAGTGAAGAAACATACTTTTAATCAGCGTATATACATTATACCACAATAGCCTAAATACACACTATGCATTGTGTAATACCCGAGGATATACACAGCGTATGTTAGTTATTGTGGTATAAATACAATAGAGCATGAGTCTTGCAAGTGTACGGACGATAATGCACTAGCTAACGCTAGTGCATTATCTCCCCGTACACGTGCAAGACTCGTGCTCTATCCTATACTTATTTTATGACCTGAATACCTGGATAGGGTTTGGATAAACGATTTTTGCCATTATTTGGCGGGTTAGTGTCTATCCCAGTTTAGTTTCTGTTGTTTTATACAGACTAGTAGGATAAAAGACTAGACCAGTAGGATAAAAGAGGGGAATTGGTTGTCCTTTTGATTTGTTGGATTAATCGGATTTTCACTTTCTGCGTTCAGTTATTAACATTTGCCTTTACATTTCATATAATATATATTATGTATCTAATTCATATTTCTTTTGTACGTCTGCTTTAAGAAGATATTAATCATGAATCTGCTAGGTTTAAACTTGGTATTTATTATAGTTTTATATGCTAAAGTCGAAGATTTTCTCAAGAAGATTGTAATTATTCCAGTTTAACATGAGCTGCATTTAAATAAATTTTAAATAATTTGACAGTGTTGGTAAAAAGCGCCTTTATTTTTAATGTATGCCTTTATTTTCCAGCTATCTCGCCTGCACCATATCTTCTACAGATGAATATTACTTATAAAGGAAGTATCGCTGGCTCATCTACTTATTGCACAGGCGATGGCAGCCATGATAGAAAAATAGATAGTCTTCTCTTGTCATATAAGAATCTACTGGACTATGCATGTCGTGCACAAAAAGTAACTTGGCAACTTACTAGGAATGCTGCAACACAGTCCACTGGACTATTTACGGTAAATATCTATGGCCCTCCCTCACAACCTCCATTCTGCAAAACAAAAAACATTCTAAATGGGCACACTGCTTTGCTCACGTTTCTTTGTAAATATACATACATCACATTCATTTATTTAAATAACATAAGTGCATGAAATCTAAAGGGACGTGCAGCAATATTGCTGTATTTTCAGCTTAAACACGAACTTGTCTTAAGCAGCCATTCATGGGAAGGAAGCAGTATCTGCTAAAGCAAGGTGACCACTTAATAGAGGTGTTCATTCTCTTTTAAATTTATTATTTTTAGAAGGTTTGTTGCTATGGTAATACCAGTAGAAGGCAGATAATAACAACATAAATAATCATCTTTAATATGCAAATTCCATTGTATGGCAGGTCAGTTTCAATTCAGGATTGGCATTTGTCTCATATTAATAAAGAATGTCGCCTTTCCATTTTAACAGATTCTGAATCTGGGTACATCCTACACAAAGTTTATTGCAGCATTCAAATTTCCTATTTCTTTTCCTCAGCATCAACCAGTTTAATTGCACCGACACCTCTAAGGTTAAACACTTTCAAATTGGCATAATTTTGTATCTTGTCACTTTGAAACAAAGTTGCAATGGGATACCTCTGCATTCGTTCAAATATATAAACAATCGTCCCTTCTATTGTTAAACAATAGTGTTTAATTCCCAAACAAAGCATCCCTTTGAATTTGAACCGCATTGCTTTAATTTCCTATATGCCTACACAATTAAACGTCATTTACACATGCAAGTGGGGTAGACTAACGGAGCGATTTGATTGGCTGAGACATTGCTTACAGTCCTATCACGCATGCAATAACTGTCAATGTTTTCACACAGTCATGTGAAATGTATACATCTGCACTGATTGACCCTGTCAAACCAACTGATTAGGGGATAATTGGAGCACACTAATATGATGCACAGATGAGCAATTAGTGACCGCTTAATTGATGGTTGATCTTAAAATTGGATGATTATTTGTGACCATTCACAGCGGATCAAAGGTGACTGCCTATTAAAGGACAATTACATACTGGGAAAACACATGGGAGGGTTTGAAACTGAGCGGTTACTTAAGGCGACCTGTTTATTAGAAGTGACTGTGAATGCAGGTTTGACTAATTTAAAAGCAATTTTCTTTCCATGCTGGTTTATTTAAATTTAAGTCCATTAACATTCCATTAATTATAACCAATTTTTTTTTAATCAAAATAACTGATTGACAAAAAGGGAAAGGGAAAAGACTCTTGCCAATATCAAAATTATACATATTTTGCATGTTTTATTTTTTGTTCATTTTACTTTAAAAGAAAACATTATGCTATATTTGAAATGTATTTAGAAAACATGCAAAAACAAAAATATTCTGCAGTAAAAGATGCTAATTAATGTTTTGAATGAAACTAAGTATGTTTATTTATTTTTCCTGTTTTTCAGATGATAACCTCCTTTAGCTTGACCATGCTCACTCTTAATGCGAGTACAGAGAACAGGAGTGCCTGTATGGCTAAGCTCGGAGACGTCGCAGACACTGGTTTCGGGTATGGAAATATACAGTGTGATGATCCACCAAAAACTTACAACTTTGCCTCCACATTGGTTACATATACAGAGTTAGGCTTTTTGTGCAAGTCTGGATATAATATCAGTAATGGTGGATGTGGTAAGTGTTGGAAGGGCCGAGACCATGTGTAGCCATTCTAATATACTTGATTAATCATGGTCTTTACTCTATAATTGTACAGTCATTTGGCCTATTCCACAACAGTGCCAGTTCCGAGACAGTTGTATAGATTTCCCTTCGTATCTGTGCATTTATAGTTTTTGTCTCGCCCTTTCGAATATTTTTTTTTTTTATAGTTTTTGTCTCACCTTTTCGAAGAAAAAAAGAGATATAGGTGTTGCTTTTCCGGCGTCGGCAGCATCTATATTCAACTTTTGTGTTTAGGTCATTTTCTCACAAACGGTATGCATTAGACCTTTCAAACTTTGCTTATAATTGTATCATGGGTAGTAAATTGCAACGTAACAAAGCAAATGTGGATGTGGACGTTTACGTCACTTTCTCATGAACTATAATTATGCACTAGATGCTTTAAACCTAGTTTATAGCTTAATCAGTTGTCTTCCGTAGTGCATCTTTTTGGACGCATGGATTTCATCTATGACTTTGACCTACTTTTTTGGACTGATATATCAGCAAAATGTAAACTCCATTGATTTTACTTATTAAAATGTTTACAAACTTTCATTTAAGCAACATTTATCTTTTATTTCTAAGTCCTGCCCCCGTTAGGCGAGACATGTGAATCAGCGGATTTCTTGTTTAGTGACCGTTTACTGGTAGTCTGTATGTCACAAACTTTGTCCGTACTAGTTCTCCTGAACCCCTGGTCAGATTTCAACAAAACTTTGCAGGAATGATCAGACCCAAGCATAGCTGTGTATATCGCCGCAGTGTTCCGGTATAATGGTTTTTGGCGGGGTTATCAGTGCTTGACACAGACCCGAAATTTTTTGCTTGGGCCAGTAGAAATTTGGACCCACTGGCCCAAATTGAATGTTGGTGGCCCAAATTTTTTTGAATTGTAAAATAAAAAATAGACAAATAAAGCATAAATTATGTTTTCATTCAACTGTTTATTGTCTCAAATTCCAGTTTACAGTTGCTGCCATGCGGATTACGACTAATCACACCGCGGACACACTGATTTTTTCCCCGCGATCGGCGAACAGTCCACTCAACGCGGGGACAATAACTTTTGACCACCGCGACACAATCACCGCGATTCGCCGTGATCCGTTTTGATTCACCCGGTGTGAAATCGCAGGCCATCGCCGCGATTTACCTTCAGTGCCAATGTACAATTTTGCTGTCAATTTAATGCATTATTATTCAATAACTATTAAAAAATCGAAGCAGAAGACAATTTTATTTTTGTTTTCGTAAAATTCAAATGCCCGGATAATGTATTCACGATAGTTATATGGCGGTTCCTATTACCGACTTTGCGGTGACTGAACATAAAATTCAATTAGTAATTCTTATACTGGAAATTAGAATTAAATTTTTAATTAATCGTTATTTGCAACACATTTTACTATTCTGCTGTTGATTATTAATACATTGATGGGTTCTTTAGTCAGAAATAATCCATAAAAATTGTAAAGAATTCCGGGTCATAAACCCATTATTAGTTGTTAATAGGTACACACATCGAAAAGGATTGTGGGTAGCCAATTTATGTCCGGTGAAGAGAAATGCGACTTTTGGACAACAAAAACGAAAAACAAGTGTTATTAAATGCATTCGAAATTTATTCATTGTATTTATCAGCTTTATTACTTTTTTTATTGATCCCTGCTCTAATTTCTCCCGCGTTCCCCCGCGAACCTATCACAGAGAATCGCGGTGATTGCTTTATTTCGAGACTTGACTTTGCAATCGCGGCTTTTGCCGTATCGACATGTTGAACAGTGCGTGCTTGCATCTATTTATTAAAGCAAACTATGCACTCGCCCAAAGAATATTGTTTGGGCCAGCAGAGATCAAATTTCACTCGCCTAGGAGAGGTTTTACTTGCCGCCGGCGAGTGGGTGACCGTCTGTGTCAAGCACTGGTTATGACCCTTTAAAAGTTTTAATACACACACTTTGTCCGGACTAGTTCTCCTGAACCCCTGGCCGGATTTCAACTAAACTTTGCAGGGATGATCAGTATCAAGCCTAGTTGTTTATTTTATTGCTATCTCATACGATTTTAATCGTTTATTAGGGAAGCTTTCATAAAAAAAGAACATTTAGTCGCTATATTTTTTGACTTGGAGAAAGCTTATGATACTGCATGGAAGTACGGTATTATGAATGATCTTCATGACCTTGGTCTTAGAGGCCGATTACCCATTTTTATAGAGAAATTCTTAAATGACAGACAGTTTCGTGTCCGAATGGGTTCAACCGTCTCTGACATCCATGAACAGGAGATGGGTGTGCCACATGGCAGCATACTCTCTGTCACCCTTTTTAATATAAAAATTAATAGTATAGTTAAATGCATCAATCCTGGTGTGGATTGCTCTCTATATGTTGACGACTTTGTTATATGTTATCGTGCAAAAAACATGAACACTATTGAGAGACAACTTCAACAATGTCTCAATAAACTTCAGACCTGGTCTGATGAAAATGGTTTTAAATTTTTTAAATCTAAAACTAATTGTATGCATTTTTGTCAACTACGTAAACATCATGAAGACCCTCATCTAACACTGGATGGCTCACCAATACCAGTAGTGGATGAGACAAAATTCCTTGGTCTTATTTTCGACCGTAAATTAACGTTTATACCACACCTTAAATACTTGAAGGCCAAGTGCCTTAAAGGTCTTAATTTACTTAAAGTTGTTGCAAACACTAACTGGGGAGCAGATCGTAAAGTCCTCTTGCGACTTTACAGATCTCTTATCAGATCCAAGCTGGACTACGGCTCGATAGTATATAGATCGACACGCAAGTCGTACTTGCAGATGCTCGATCCTATACATAATCACGGATTATGACTCGCCTTAGGTGCCTTTCATACATCGCCAGCCGAAAGTCTATATGTTGAAGCTAATGAACCATCACTGTCTCATAGAAGGGACAAATAAGCCCTTCAATACGCCATTAAATTAAAGTCTAACCCTTCAAACCGAACTTTCGATAATGTTTTTAATCCAAGTTATGAACCTCTTTTTGATCGAAAACCGAAGGCCATTCGATCATTTGGTCTTCGTATTAAACCAAAATTAAGAGACACTGAAATCGACCTAAATTTAATTGCCAAGTACAAAGTACCACAAATTCCACCGTGGACTTTGGAAACACCAACAATTATTTGTGATCTTTGTAATAGTAACAAATCCAGTACAGACCCTACTGTCTTTCAAAGCAAATTTAATGAAATTAAATCGAAATACAGTAACTTTCAACATATATACACAGATGGTTCTAAAGATGGAGATAAGGTAGCTGCAGCAGCTGTTATTCACAAACACAGCATAAAGAGCCGCCTGCCTGATAAGGCCTCTATCTTTTCAGCTGAACTTAAGGCAATTGAACTTGCCTTAATTATATTCAGGAATCTGATGATGACCATTTTGTAATATTTTCTGATTCCCTTTCATCTCTTCAAGCACTGGGTAATATGAAACATGATAACCCAGTTGTGCTTCAACTTTTAGAAAAGTACAATTCTCTTATAATTGATAATGTTATTATTTTCTGAGAGCTTCCAAGCCATGTAGGAATACGTGGTAATGATAGAGCTGATAGTGCTGCTAAGGCAGCATTAGATTTATATATATCTAATACCAAATTACCTTATACTGATTTTAAAAGTTGTATTAACACATATATTCGTAACTCTTGGCAAACCGCTTGGGATTTGTCAGTTAACAATAAACTCCATTCAATTAAACCGTTACTCGGAGAATGGCGTTCTTCTAGTAGACCCATTCATCGAGAGGAAGTTGTCCTAGCCCGGTGCAGAATAGGGCATACACGTTATACTCATTCATATTTATTACAAGGTGAGCAATTACCAGAATGTATACCCTGCTTTGCACCGTTAACGGTCAAACACATATTGCTGGAGTGTGTAGACTTTGATCCTATGCGTCAAAGGTACTACAATGTTAATACTATGACCGAGTTATTTAATACTATAGATTTTAGTCTGGTTTTAGATTTCCTGAAGGAAGTCAGACTATATAAATCATTATAATATGTTCTTGTATATATTTACTTTTTTATATACCCGGTTGATTTACATATATAGTTTATATTACTACCATATCATCCCTTACATGTAAATAGTTTTATCTTAAAATATTTACATTAATTTTTAATTAATCCTTCATTTTTTCATCATTCATCAGTTTTTGCGCACAATATGACCTATTTATGTGTCGACGTGCCGTAAAACACTATTCATTCATTGCTGTGTTCCGGTTGAACGATTTTTGGCGGAGTTGTGGCCCTTTAAATGTTTTAATACAGACTTTTTCTGGGCTAGATCTTTTGAACCCCTGGCCAGATTTCAAAGAAACTTGTCGAGGATGATCAGTACAAAGCTTATTGCACATGTCACCATGTTCCGGTTGAATGATTCTTGGCAGGCCCTTTAATACACAGATTTTGTTCGGGCTAGTTCTCATGATCCCCTGGCCAGATTTCAACAAAACTTGATAGAGATGATCATTGCCAAGCCTGGTTGTGCATATCATCTTCGTGTTTAAGTTGAATGATTTTTGGCAGATTTATGGCCCTTCCCCAGTGGGGTAGACGTCTGTTTTTACTAAAGACAACCTTTTTTTCTTTGTTTTAATTTTAACTGAAAATTTTAGAATAAGTATTAGTCTTTCAGTATCATTTGTGATTTATTTAATCTGATTCGAAACCTATTCATGAAACAGATTAACATGTAACCAGGGTTCTCCAAGTCTAGGATTTTATAGGGTGGCGATGCAAATCTGTTATTTTGCGTTTTTTTTATGGCATTTGCACAGCGACACCCGGATGTTGCAGGAGAGTTACCTCCCCTATATGGTTCGGTCAATACGATTGAGGCACTTGCTTTATTGTTGAAGACTGGATGACAAGCGTCTGCGTGATATTACTTAACTACATGTAACCACAGGGTACCAAATCGGTCTAGATTCCGGTTATGTTATGGTGTTTGTTGCGTCAATTCATACAGTTGCACAGGCCCATTTTCGTCCAGATGAATTTCTGGTAAAAGCCCGTTGTGTTCTACATCAAGTGTGCTAAATTAATTAGGTTTGGTTTACATGGCGGTATGTGCCGATATCGTGGCGGCCCGCCATCGTATAAGTGCTCTTGGAGAACCCTGGTAACGTGGCATGGAACTGGCCAACTGACCGTACTTGATGTTGAAATGCACATTAAGTCAATTTAAAGCCAGACTGTGCTTATTTAAATGTAAAATGAAACTGTAAACAGAGTTTTTGGACGTCTTTTTACTTCCATCACTTCATCAATAGAATATAGTAGAATTTTTGCAAAATATGCCAAATTAAATCGTGCGTATTTCATATCATGACAACACCCAAGAACTAATGCACTTTTGCCTTGTACCAAATGACTAACTGTGCATCGGCATGCCTACAATAGGTAGCAGGGCCAACGAGTCATTTTTCAGTACAGGTATTGTTTACATAACAAACAGATGTCAACACACGTTAAAAAAGTTAGCATACCAAAATAAGAAAAAAAGGCTTTCAAACTTAGTTGATTCAATGATTGCATGGGAAAATCAGGCAACGAACACAAATTTGATGGTAATGTTATACACTTACATGCAACGAAGTTGAAATCATCCGTTACGAGTTAAAAAAGCAAAGTCTGGCTTTAACTAAGTTGAAATATGTATTTAATATTTAAAACAATGCAAAAAAAAATATGGTTGTTATGAACCTTTAACGAAGTTGAAACAAGAGAAGGAGTCTTGATCAAAATGGTCAAAATACAATAATTTCATAAAAATAGAAATGATAAAATATGTGTTTTAATACTGAAACTACATTTTGTGAATGTAATTTTATATCAAAATGACGATAAATACAACTTAAAAGTATGTATATTACATCAGTAAACAGACTATCACATAGCCATTAAACAACATTTGGTACCACTAAATGGTTTATATACCACCTAAAATGCAAATTTACAGTATATTTAACCCATTTTTTATTTATTTCAACCAGAAAAAGCATTTAATGTTGACAAAAAGATCCAAATTAATTTTCTAAAGTCATTCTATTGGGGCTGCCATCTTGAATCATTTGACATATGTTTAGATGTTACTATAATAACATTGTCCAATCAAATGTAATGTGATTTCTTTTATCCAATCAGAATTAGTGTTTTAACTGAACTGTATTAAATTTGCGATGGTATATTCAATATTTATAGGTCCAATATTTTAATGGCTCCACCAATCTGAATGCAGGAAATTCGTAAAGGCATTAGAATATAATAGGAAGATTAAATAGAGAGTTATGAATTTGCTTCTCCATTATTGCTATTACTTTACTCTTTTTGCTATCTTCCATGAATCAGTCTTAGTAAATCACTGGTACATTTGTGTTGTATCTCATTACAAATATCAGACACAGTGATGCCTTAACAAAATTCTGATTGAGAATTTTTTGTTTTGTTGTGGAAATATTTTCTTAAGAAAGAAACCAGAAATAAAAATATTGCAAAAAGAAAAAAATATATTATCAATCTATATAGTGTTTGGTAATGTATTCTGCTTGAGATTGTATAGAGACTTTGCCAAGGGTATGAGTTATACAGGTACCTCGTGTTGAAATTCCCGATCTTCACCGGATACCCATGAACACTTCTGATAGTCTGTTTGAATTTATAATAGTAATTATTAAATGAGCCTTAGAACTTTTGTTTCATGAGCATGTTTATTTTATGATTTACTTTTAAATTAGTTAATGTGAGTTAGAAAGAGGAAAATGAGGTTTGGAGTAAATTGCTACCTTGATCATTTAGTAATTACAGACCGGCCAAACTTCATAACACCCTAATTATACCCCCGCTTTCACAAAGTGAAGTGGGAGCTATGTCCCGCCACGTAACACATTGTTGTCGCTTCTCCTTTCGTCCCGTCCTGTCCCGTCCCATCGTTTAACACATTTGTATTGCATTCCTCTAACAGTTTTGAATGGGTTGTTCCCAAACTTCAGATACACATAACAACTGCCTTATTGCCGGAGCCTCAAGGCTCCGGCTATATTTATCCCGGACTCAGAAAGCTGCTATGGGTGTTGGACTGTGTATCAACGTCATTTTACTGTTCATAAAACAACTGTATTCTAGTAAGAATACCGGGACGCAGTCAAATTGATTGATGTTAAACTTTATTAAAGGGACAAACGGCAATCTTGATTTTTTTAAAGCTCACAGAGCCCCGTTAGTTTTTCTACATAACTTGCTTTTGTTCAATAATTAATATTAATATTAATTATAAGAATAATATAAAGGAAATTTTGTTTGAATATTACTAACTGTTTGTGTGCAAAGCTATATATGTATCTCTTTTTGGTGCTGTCTGATTTTAAAATAAGCAACACCTCTTCAATCATTAAACAGAGTTGATGAAACTTTAACTGAAGCATCTTCTAAAGAGTTTGAATAGGTCTGCTCCACTGCTACTTATTCTCATGAACTACTAATCAGATCAATAATAAAAAATATCTAACATTAAAGCCTTTCTTCTAATGTTAATTTACATTGCTAAAAACTGAGATTATCTTCACAGACGCTCCAATTGCTATTATATTATCATTAAGTTATCTTTTTGTTTATAACTATCATAATTTACCAATTCTTCATATTCTAACCACGATATTTTCCCAATTCCTCACATTCTAATCATCAAACAACATTCTATTTAGTGATCCATTACACATACTATTTCAGCTGTCTATCATATTCATATTATATCAAACTAAAAACATGTTTATTTTGTCTCATGATGACTAGTTTATCTAGTGCTCAAATCTTTCATGATAAATGTGCTTTGATTGTTGACAGTTACAAATAAAAAAACTCTAACATCTACACATTGTTCGTTTTTATCATATTCATTCCCCTTAATTACTGTTTTCTTATGTAACTGTTCTGACCAGCTTGTGAGACTTTGTACCACTGTTTTCTTGTGTCCCTCTACAACACCCATTGTTGATTGCCTAATTGATTACAGAATTATGCCTCTTTGTTTGACTTAGAATTTAAGCATGGGTATCCATCACCTTTAGTGATAGTTCTAGATAGTTCTAGTTACAACTAAGGTGTTGCCCACATCAGTCTTACACAGTGTCTATTCTAGGACGCGCGATTCACGCCATTTTCTACGATATCACGCTTGTTTTAAAAACCTAATGCGCACTGATCGCGCGTACAAACGTAGAAAAAACAATTCAATTTGTGACAAATATGCATGCGACATCGTAATCCGTAAATTTTAACTAAATGGAGACAAATTCTGATTATTGTTTATCAGAGCTAGTCTTGATCATCTTGAACGCTTGATTGTCAATACAAACGTTTGTCTTGAAAACAAGCAAGCGTCGCAGATGATCTAGACTAAGCATGTAAATCGGAGTGAAGTTACCGTTATTTGTGTATTCCCGGGTTAGGTGGCGCTAGATATCATATGGCGTGCTGACGTCACTCGATTTCAGATTGTACGGAATAATTTAGACGAAAATAAGTTCAGGACATGCTTGTTTTGCCTTGCGGTCGCAGACATTATTTTCCCCCCTTATACAACTGTTTTTATCAGAACCTCAGCAGAGCCTTTAACACTGTTTTAAAATTTGTAAAATTGTTGTTTATAGTCACATGTACGGCAAATTTAAAATGTATCTGTCAGTTCATGTATTTTCACATATCCACCCCCTGCTTTTTTAAAATCCCCCCTATTTTTGAAGTATAGGGGGAGAAATCCCCCCTACTTTTCGATTTCTAGAATAGACACTGCTTACATACAATTTCAGTACCTGTAGGGCCACCATTAAAAAATTGTTTGTTTGCAGTTTCCGACCCATGGCTTTTAGGGGTGGGTCGGTAGGTAGGCCTTTTTTTTTTTTTTAACACGTTCTTATTATTAATGCATGCCCATCGACGGCATGCAAATATCGTGTGCTTCCTAGTATTATCCATAGAGTTTATTTTTTATAAAGGGTTTAGTTAAATATTAACAGAACATGCAAAACATTGATCAAATGTTCATTTATGGACACATGAAATAGACTTAGTAACTATTAAACAGTGCTCGATGCTAACTTTTTCGAAGTAATGTTTCAAATGACAAAATCTTTTGTTT
Source organism: Cyrtodaria siliqua (assembly GCA_037043455.1). Classification (NCBI taxonomy): domain Eukaryota; kingdom Metazoa; phylum Mollusca; class Bivalvia; order Adapedonta; family Hiatellidae; genus Cyrtodaria; species Cyrtodaria siliqua. The sequence goes on from JAWPHD010006465.1 coordinate 59,992, forward strand.
GGTACAAGATATGAACATCAAATCCAGTGCATACAATCTACACTATTTTTATATTTCATCTTAAACATATAAATTGAATATTCACACATCATCATTAGAAATATTTGAAAAATATGATCAAATTTTCACTTGCCTGGGGCAAGTAGAAATTTAGTTTGGGCAAGTGGATTAGACAATGACTTGCCGGAAAATAACATTATTAATTTGTAGAGATTATACACTTTACCCAAAATATTGTTCCCACACATAAAATTTCCAAGTTCTGGCAAGTAGAAAAAAAAGTTAATGTCAAGCCCTGTTAAAGTATAAACATTGAACTCTGTGTCAATTTCACTTCTCAGTTTATGTTACTGCAAAGAACAATATTCTCTTCAAGTGTCCTTTTTGCAGACACCATCCTCACATTTTTCTCACTCACAAGGTCAGTCATGTAGACTCTCTCAATTTACTATAGTAGCAGAGATTATTTCCAAGCATCCAATCTATCAGAGCATTATGAAACTTCCCAAAATAATTGAAACAACCAACAATATTTGTGATGAACACGTTGGGGGGAAAAAATTTGAAAAAAAATAATTTGAAAAAAGATTTGGAAAAAAAAAAAATGAAAAAAAACACATTTGAAAAAAATTGTTTGGGTCGGCGGATTTGTCGTGGGTCGGTCGCAAACTGCAAACAAACAATCTTTTAATTTAAGCCTAGGCAGATACATATTATAAAAATGTTGATACTTATGTATTTAACATATATGTTCAGTACCATGTGAGCCAGGGACGTATGCTGATGGTAGTACATGTAAGGCGTGCGATGAGGGTGTTTATCAAGACATGCCAGACCAACTGCAATGTAAGGCTTGCCCAGATGGAAAAATGCCGGCTGTTGATAAAAGAAGTTGTGTAGGTGAGTAGAAGACAAGACAATGTTCTTGCATACTGGATAATGAAATTTATGTTTTACATGGGTGCTGGAAAAGCTGATCTTACACATGGGGACAGATAAAAGTCACACAAATTAACAAAATATGTTAATAACATTAACTGTAGTATTAAGTCATTTGTAAACAAACATACAAAAACATTGATAGCTATCATAATAGATGGGTGGGGGGGGAGGGTCAAAGTTACACTACAAAACTGTTTATCAACTCTGTCAGGTGTTCAGATCATGTAATAATGTATATTTGCCAATTTAAAGTAAAGGTTGATTCTTGGGTTTTTAGAATACCCATGATTGAATATGCGTTTAATTAATTATGAGTTGGTAACTCTTAAAATTGAAGCTCAACTTTTGGGGTTTGGCCTGGCTGGGTAAAGGCATTCATATTGTGTCTATAGAGTTTGGATTCTCAAAATATGCAAGCTATGTAGATACCTCAACGTCAGTAGGTTTAGAAGCGGTGGATCTATGTTGTAAAATTCGGCTGTTGATGGCGGGATTATAAGGGACTTTAAGAAGATAGAATGTTTTTTATTCAAACAAAAATCATTAGGGAGAACAGTTTAAAAACTTTTCTTTTTTTTTCAATTTAAAAAGTGGGATTTTGTGAAATCTGTTATTTAATAAAAACATGTTTAAATGGTGAACATGTAAATATTTGAAGAAGTTGTATTTGTGGGTTTTTTAAATGGTGGTCTCTATCCATGTATACTGTATAATCCCGTTTAAATGTCCTCGATGCTAATATAGCAATGGTGAGTTTGTTTTCTTTCAAAAATAGGCGGCGACATTTAGACAGGGGTATATGGTATGTCTACTAGAAATGTGTTCAGCTCCCAAAATTGCAGGCACGTGAACATATAGCAAATATTATTACATACCTTACTATAAATAGTAACATGTTTTAGTTGAAAAACAATGATTATCAGTCCTTTTTCAAAATCCGTAATTGGCACACTGTGCCATTATGGATTATGGAAAATCGACACAGTAGCAACAGACTGTCTGCACACGAAGACATCAACGTCATCAAGCAACGCAAAGACATCATATTGGAGCGCTATGACGTTGAAATCTCGAACTGCAAGTTTCACGCCCAGTAAACGTTGAAAAGTTGAAATATATCATGAAAGTGAAAAATGTGGTGTTTAAAAACAAGGAGGACAACTCATTTAACGTAATTTATTAATTTTAATGTTGTGTATTTATCTGCCAATCATTGTTTGCATCTTATGCTACTTATATGTTTAAATTGTTACATTTCTGTAAACATATCAATGTATTTTTCATTAAAATGATCCTTAGTCTTCTTCTCCATTTATAGTTAGGTATGTAATAAAAAGGCAAATATACGGCCATGGTGTGCCTTGTGTCATGATGGCACACCTAGTGCATGGCCCTAAGGCTGAAGCTCTCATGCCATTACGTCACTAGGTGTGCCATTATCACCACAAGGCACACCTAGTGCATGGCCCTCAGGCTGAAGCTCTCACGCCATTATGTCACTAGGTGTGCCATTATCAACACAAGGCACACCTAGTGCATGGCCCTCAGGCTGAAGCTCTCACGCCATTACATCACTAGGTGTGCCATTATCAACACAAGGCACACCTAGTGCATGGCCCTCAGGCTGAAGCTCTCATGCCATTACGTCACTAGGTGTGCCATTATCAACACAAGGCACACCTAGTGCATGGCCCTCAGGCTGAAGCTCTCACGCCATTACGTCACTAGGTGTGCCATTATCAACACAAGGCACACCACGGCCGTATATTAACCTCTAATTAATCACCTAGCTCTGATATTACATGTACTGTCATACAGAAACTCTACTACAGGCATAAAACAAATGCAGACAATGTATGCTTTTTTCAGATACTTGCCCTCCAGGATTTAGGTCGGATACTGGTGCAATGATGTGTAGCCCTTGCGGTGATGGGACATATTGGACAGATTCTCAGACCTGCTTCCCATGCCCCCAAAACACGAGCACCGTGGGCATGCTGGGCGCTAAAGGACCAGCTGAATGTAGAGGTGAGGTATTCACACACATACTGAAATTCTTTTTCAGCTCTAATCATCAACTTCTTTTTGTGGCAACATATCCTCAGAAACTACTTGATGTATTTTCATGAAACCTATAGGATGATGTGAAACTGGTTCTAAGTAAAAATTTAGGTCGTCCGGAAATCCAAGATGGTCACCATAAGAGAAAATAGATTTTCAAAAAACAATTTGTGATGACTACTTCTTAAAAATTGTAAAAGCTGCTGATCTGGAACCTATACCAATATGACTGGCATGACATGGAGTTTGTCCTAAACAAAATTATGGCTCCCCCACACAAAGTGTGGTAGGGGAGCCATATTGTTTTTGTGCTTTCTGTCTGTCTGAAGGTCTGTCTGTCTGTGTCACAAACGATGTCCGATCAATAACTAGAGAATGGTTGGACCTAGGGTCCTCAAACTTGGAAGGATGGTTGGTCATGACAAGTAGATGACCCCTATTGATTTTGGGGTCACTAGGTCAAAGGTCAATGTTGCGGTGACTTTGACTATCAAAACGATGTCCGATCAATAACTAGAGAATGGTTGGACCTAGGGTCCTCAAACTTGGAAGGATGGTTGGTCATGACAAGTAGATGACCCCTATTGATTTTGGGGTCACTAGGTCAAAGGTCAATGTTGCGGTGACTTTGACTATCAAAACGATGTCCGATCAATAACTAGAGAATGGTTGGACCTAGGGTCCTCAAACTTGGAAGGATGGTTGGTCATGACAAGTAGATGACCCCTATTGATTTTGGGGTCACTAGGTCAAAGGTCAATGTTGCGGTGACATCGACTATCAAAACGATGTCCGATCAATAACTAGAGAAAGGTTGGACCTAGGGTCCTCAAACTTGGAAGGATGGTTGGTCATGACAAGCAGATGACCTCTATTGATTTTGGGGTAACTAGGTCAAAGGTCAAGGTTGCGGTGACATTGACTATCAAAACGATGTCCGATCAATAACTAGAGAATGGTTGGACCTACGGTCCTCAAACTTGGAAGGATGGTTGGTCATGACAAGTAGATGACCCCTATTGATTTTGGGGTCACTAGGTCAAAGGTCAAGGTCGCGGTGACGACTATCAAAACGATGTCCGATCAATATCTAGAGAACGGTTGGACCTAGGGTCCTCCAACTTGGAACGACGGTTAGTCATGACAAGTAGAGGGGTCACTAGGTGAAAGGTCAAGGTCGTAGTGACCTTGACTATTAATACGATATCCGATCAATAACTAGAGAACGGTTGGACCTAGGGTCCTCAAACTTGGAAGGATGGTTGGTCATGACAAGTAGATGACCCTATTGATTTTGGGGTCAAAGGTCAAGGTTGCGGTGAAACGATGTCCAATCAATAACTAGAGAATGGTTGGACCTAGGGTCCTCAAACTTGGAAGGATGGTTGGTCATGACCAGTAGATGACCCTAATGATTTTGGGGTCACTAGGTCAAAGGTCAAGGTTGCGGTGAAACTATATCCGATCAATAACTAGAGAATGGTTGGACCTAGGGTCCTCAAACTTGGAAGGATGGTTGGTCATGACCAGTAGATGACCCCTATTGATTTTTGATTTTTTTTAATTTAGATTTTTTTTTAAATTTAGATTTTTTTTTTAAATATTTTTTAATTTAGATTTTTTGTTTAATTTCTTTTTTATTTATTTATTTTTTATTTTTTTTAAATATTTTTTTTAAATTTTTTTTTTTTTAATTTTTGCATAAGAAGTTTTAGGGTCGGCCCTTTAAAAAAATAGGGTCGGTCGGGTTACTTGAACCACACATATTTTTTTATGTGGCCTAACTGATACAGATAGTAGATACAGTCACAGGGATATTGAATATCAAAACGATCTCAGATCAATAAAGAACAGTTGGACCTAGAGTCGTCAATTATGTCTGTTCGGGCGAGTGGGGGAGCCATACGTTTTTGTCCCATGGACAATAACAATTTCTAGTTCATTTTGATTCAGTATCATCGGACATGGCTGCTAGTGGCCATCTTTGTTTGCTAAACTTGTGATAACTGCATCAAAGAAACTATTGGTCTGATTTCCCTAAAACCTCACAGTAATATTACACATTGTTGTAGATCCTAACTAAATTCAGGTCAGTCAAAAATCCAAGACGGCCACCATGATTAATAAGAATAAAAAAAGACACGTTTGTGATCACTACTCTTAATGGTATTGATCTGGAATCTTTACCACAATGAATGGTATGACTTGATGGTTCTAAACAAATTTATTTTTGATTTGATGCCAAACTAGCTGCCAGTGGCCATTTTTTGTTAATATGTATAGAGTCCTACAGTAAAAACTTGTGACGACTACTCTGAAACTACTGCTCAAGTTTCCCTAATCTTCACAGGAATAATGCACATGATTGCCGACTTGGAGTCACTCCAAAATCCAGAATGGCCACCATGGCTAACCATAGATTAAAAACATACAGTCATATTTGTGATCCCAAACCCTTTAAAAATATGTGTTATTTATTGAGAACATTTGCGAATATGACTTGTATGATATGTAATTGGTGCTCTACAAAATACATTTGGATGCGACCTCAAACATGGCTGCCAGTGGCTTACACTGACTAAGTTCTCTAAATCTACTGTACCAATTTCCATAAAAATTTGCAAGAATATTGGAGCATGCAAAATACAAGGTGGCCGACGGCTTTAAATAGATTTAAAACAAAATAGGGATCACTACTTCTCAAAATGGGGATCACTACTTCTCAAAATGGGGATCACTACTTCTCAAAAACCATAAGTGGTAAAAATTAAGAACCTTTACCGAAATGACTTGAATGACTTGTAGTTGGTCCTTGACAATATTCATTTTGATTCAACTTCAAACAATGCCGCTTGTGCCCATCTTTGTTAACATACAGTTGTATAATGAATATTATTTAAGATGGGTTACAAATAAGCTGGCCATGGCTTTAACAATATATAGTGTAAAATAAAATAAATGCAATGTTCATAGTCCAAACTAAGTTTAAATTGTAACTGACCACTGTACAGTGTAAACCCTGGAAACAGATGTTCACAAAGACAAGTCTTAAAATTAAAAACTTCTTGCATAGAAAATAACAAAGTTCTTAGAATATTTTAACTACACTACTGGTTGTGTACCAGTTATCGTCATTCACCAGATTTCGTCATTATCAATAAAACGCTAGATGTTGTAATTATTTTTCGACCCCACTTTACAAATCACTACATACTATCATCAGACGATTGGAGAGGAAAAAACAGTTTAGAAATGTTAACATACACTCTCAAACCAACTCGTTTACCTATATAAATACCGTTATAAACAAAACACAATCGGGGGAATCACACGCTAATGCGCATGCGCAGGAAAATTTCCTTTTAAAATAGCTGACCTTTTACGACGAACCACTGAATCAAGTTGATATGCCCAAACAACTAAAAGCATGTGATAAAAAAAAATTCAGCCAAAGGTGACAAATATTTCACGTCAATCAATCAGTTATTTCCCTTTAAATTAGTGAAGTAAATTACATCCGATATATTTTTTTGTGTATTCATATGCAGTGGTATATTTATGTTTCAATTAATAACTACACACGTTTTCATCATCCCAAACATGGATTATTCGGTATTAAACTGAACATGACGATAACTATTACATTCAGTTCAAACGACCGGCCCAGTTCAGTCTATATTTAGTAACGGTCACGTGACACTTGTTACTGAAAATAGGAACAATGTAAACACAGAATATTTACGGCAAAAGGGTAAGCTTCTCTACCGGCAAAAATATTTATGAGATGACTAGTTTTGATTTAGATATATTAAAGAAACAACATAAAAATGACGATATCTGGTATACAGCCAGTATGCTGTGTCTGCGAAATACCGCGACACAAAGTTCATAGACGATTTTAAAGTTCTTTGCGTTCCGATAGCACAATGTCTTGCACCGTCAATAGTAGTATTTGAAAACTTCTTGTAGCTGTATCCCGAAAGATTGCACCAATGTGGACCACTGCAAACGAGATCCGGATGAAGCCATGACAACGACGACAGACCACTAGGCATCTCATTTCCTCATGCGTTTCACTGAAATATATACACAACAAGCCAAAGACACTGGTACCAAATACAATATAAACAACAAACACAGGGGCGGGTGGGTGGTTTTGGTTTCGAGATAACATTTAATTACCCTAATTTTTAGAACACAACAACAGGCCGATACTGCCCAATATGTCTGTCATTGAAAAGAGGGTTATGCGTTTGAATTACACATTCATAATAACATCAAAGCTAAAAGATTTTCCCCCCACTGAAATAATTAGCATTTGTTCCCTAGTAGAACAAATCCCAATGTCGGAAAAATAACGTCAGCCTCGGTCGAAATTATTTTCTCAGGTTGACAATATCCACTGTCACCCTCACTGGGATGCAATATTTATGTTTATCAATAGAACACTGACAATTACACTGTACATTTTGATCCCTATTCAGAGATATTTCTCATATGCAGATTTGCTAAATCTTGGTGCAGTGATATCACATAATAAGTAGTAAACTTCTTGCATCCAAATAGGTTTTCCATTAGCACAATGGCACATTATAAATAAAATAAAAAGTTAGAGTTAAGATTTTATTAAAAGAAAGTTTAACTAATACACTGTACTATAATGATATAAGGAATGTTTACATCTACGATTACTGCAACATTTAAGTTAAAGCTATATTAAAGCTATAAATGAACTTGCCTCGAGAACGAATCTAAAATGAACTCTTATAAAATTCTATTGTATAAATAATATGAGATACAACTTGTGCACATTTCACCGGTAACTGTATTTATACATAAAAGTAATGCTTTATTTAAGAAAAAATCACATATAAGTGACATTGTCATAATTTACCATGTAAACAACAAAATACTGTCAAAGTAAACATATTTACTTCCAATCTTGTACAAATGAGTACACTTGACATTTTATTTCTACTAAACAGTCATTATAACACACTGGTAATTATGACATATTTTCTTGAGGTATTCTTGAATGTCGCAAATTTAAGTGAATAGTTGAAATGCCATGCTTTCTATATGATACTAAAATAGAACTTGTTTTTAGCTCGACTGATCAGAGATCAGCAGAGCTTATGCCGTGGTGCGGTGTCCGTCGTCCATCTGTCCGTCCGTCTGTCTGTCTGTCCGTAAACTTTTTTTTGTAGCTACTACTCCTCTGAAACTACTGAATGGATTTTCATGAAACTTTACAGAAAGGTTGCCCATGAAGTCTAGTTGATCCTAGCAAAAATTCATGTTGATGTGAAATCCAAGATGGCCGCCAAATCTAAAAATAGGTTTTTAAAAAACAAGTTTGTAGCGACTACTTCTTGAAAACTCTAAGTGATATTGATATGGGACTTTTTCTAAAGTGATCAGTATGACATGATGTTGGTCCTTGTTGAAAATTGTTTTGATTCGACGTTAAACATGACTGCCAGCGGCCATCTTTGTTAACATAGAGTTATATAATGAAAACTTGTAGCGACTACTCCTCTGAAACTACTTAACGGATTTTCATGAAACTTTACAGGAATGTTGCTCTTGATGTCTAATTGATCCTAGCAAAATTTCAGGTCGGCCGGAAATTCAAGATGCCCGCCACTGCTAAAATTATATTTTCAAAAAACAAGTTTGTAGCGACTACTTCCTGAAATCAAAATCAATCAGTAGAGCTTCAAGGTCATTGACCTCTTGTATTATTTTGGTACACTATAAAAATAAAAATAAACTTATTAAAACATATTTTGCAGACTCTTAATTTTCATTATGCAGAATATGTAGGCTATGCCTTGAAAGTATTTCATCTACTGTGCGTTTCAGAGTGCCTAGACGTTGAGTATGTATCTGAATCAAGATTTTTTTTATATTTTTGTATGTTTTTATACCTGATATGATAAGATGCTCATGGATCTGTTTGCAATCTTGCTGTAGCTATCCGCTAAGCTTCTCAAAGCTAAAACTTCATTTTGACCCCACATGTTTACATTGTAATTTGATTGAGAGCCGAAAACCAAAATGGCGCACAAAACGTTCCATTTTTCAAACACATTATACTTTTTACCTACCTTTTATTTGATAAATAAAATATCTAAAAATAACGACGCCATGTTGTTTTATTTTTACAATGTAAACATGGGGGTCAAAATGAATTTTGGGCTTTGTGAAGCTTAGCGGATGGCTACGGCAAGATTGTAAACAGATCAAGAGCGTCTTTTTCATTCTGTCTAACCATATTAGGTATGAAAACTTATAGCAATTAATTCAAAAAAATTATCGATTCATATTCAACGTCTAGGCAACATGAAATGCACAGTAGATGTAAATTGCTGTAAAACTTAACATAGATTAGCTTTTTTCAAAATGGTCCATTTCCATTTTTAAACAAACATACTGTATAATATCCATAACACCTAACACATTTTTACTTCATGTATATACATTCAAATTCTGATTCTTTTATAATTTTCTCTCAATTTACATTTCAACTGTAATTGATGTTTATTTACAAAATAAATTTATGATAGATATAAACATATAATATTACTATAATTGCAATATTATATAACTATCACAATAAGACAGATTTCTGGTATGTACATTATACCTCATAGGTGACAGAAAAAACGTCTCAAATTTTTATATTTTTTATATATATATTTTTTTATTAGTCCCCTGCCAGTGTGTCACTGGAGGGGACTTTAGGTTTGCACCCCGTCCGTCAGTTCCTCTGTCAGTCCGTGCCACAAATATGGATCCTGCGATAATGAGAAGTACTTAAAATATTTTTAGGAAACTTTGCATGTTGGTTGAGGGCAATGACGGGATTATGCACACTATTTTATTTTGTTGATTTGACAAAAAAAATGGTTTCTATGGCAACAGAAATAGTAAAAATACACAAAATATAGGGTTCCTTTGATAACAAAAGAAATGCTTATGATAATTTAATGAAAATGTTTGTGCAGGTAAAAGGGAGTGAGGAGATCATGCACATCATTTTGTTTTATTAACTCTTAACCCGCTATATATATATAATGGACTGTTCTTTCTTTGAATTAAGACCATTCCATTTATGTGACAAGGGGTGTTTTGGGAAAAATGACTGATCAGCAGCTGGACATTGTAAACCCTTAGATCAGCCTGCAAGCAAAGGCTATTATAGTTGTGCTTAGCAGGTTAAGGGTTAATATGTCAAAAAATTTGGTTGCTATGGCAACAGACATTGTAAAAAATACACAAAGTACACCGTTACTAAAATAGCAAAAATGTTTTGCGCTCAATAACTTTAGTTAGGAATGAGATATGGGAATGAAACTTTATGGTAGCTTATATGAACAGGAAGCTTGGGATTGCATTTGGGGTCACTGTGGTCAAGATCAAGGTCGCTGTAACTAAAATTAGAAAAATCTTTACAGTTCAGTAACTTGATAGGACTTACGTATTGGCCTGAAACTTGGGGTGTATGTAGCTTATATGAGAAACAAGTTTGGGATTGCATTTGGGGCCACTGGGGTCAAGGTCACTGTTCCTAAAAATAGAAAAAAAAAGGATTTCCGCTCAATAACTTTAGTTAGGAATGAGATATTGGAATGAAACCTTATGCCCAGTAGGTAGCTTATATGAAAAGAAAGTTTTGGATTGCATTTGGGGTCACTGGGGTCAAGGTGAAGGTCACTGTTACTAAAAATAGAAAAACGGTGGAATTAAACTTTATCGGTAGGTAGCTTATATGAAAAGGAAGCTTAGTTAGGATTGCATTTGGGGTCAAGGTGAAGGTCACTGTTACTAAAAATAGAAAAACAGTTTCCGCTCAATAACATTACTTAGGGATGAAATAGTGTAATGAAACTTTATGGGTAGGTACGAGAGGTGTTCAACTTATAAATGAACACTTTTGTTTAAGATGGGTTTTTTCAGCGGAAGTGATTGTCATAAAAAATACGTGATTTAATGATGTGAAACTGTCATTTAGAACGTATGCATTTAAAAATAATATCCAATTTCACGCGGTTCTTTTTAAATTACATTTTGAATAAGGTGTACACCATTTTCTAATTTTAAACCTATATGTTGCTGTTGCCGTGGAGTTTTACCTTAAACCAAATAATTGCACTAAATGCATATCATAATTGTTTAAACCTGTGTTTATAATTTAAATATGATCGTATGTTTTATTTTAAGACACAAATATAGATGCTGAATTAAAAGCTCGACTTTTTATCGCAATATTAAAACATTGACAGATAATAGGAAAATTTGCTCCTATGTTACTGATAATTTTATAAATTAACCAAAATAACTGTTTTAATCATATTTTTTGATATAAAAACATGAACAGTTATTGTTGATGTATATCATATATGTATATCATATACCTTATAAAGATATCTTAGGTAAAAAAATATATTATTTTTATCATTATTTGCAAATGTGTGTGTTTTGCCCCTAAATTTTAAGTTATATATTTTTCTATCTTTTCTTTTGAGAAACTTATGAAACTTGTTTTTTATAGCGGAGGAAGTCACAAAAATGCCTGCAGTTAATGTTTTGAACTAGAAGCTTTCGTAAATTTAGTCATTTTCATAGTTGTATTTCATGTTAATTTTCGCTAAAATCTTGAAAACCGACAAATTAAAAAATATGCATATTACACTTTTCTACGTTCAGGCATGGACATATCGGATTACTATAACCTTTAACGATATTTTAAAAGCATTTGTGGTAAAATTTGTATTACAGTTATTTTTAGCTCAACTTATCAGAGATCAGCGAAGCTTATGCCGTGGTGCGGCGTCCGTCTGTCCGTCCGTCTGTCCGTCTGTCTGTCTGTCCGTAAACTTTTGTTTGTAGCGACTACTCCTCTGAAACTACTGGATGGATATTCATGAAACTTTATAGAAATGTTGCCCATGAAGTCTAGTTGATCCTAGCAAAAATTCATGTTGATGTGAAATCCAAGATGGCCGCCAAAGCTAAAAATAGAATTTTAAAATACAAGTTTGTAGCGACTACTTCTTGAAAACTATAAGTGATATTGATATGGGACTTTTTCTTAAATGATCAGCATGACATGATGTTGGTCCTTGTCAAAAATTGTTTTGATTCGACTTTAAACATGGCTGCCAGTGGCCATCTTTGTTTACATAGAGTTATATAGTAAAAAATTGTAGCGACTACTCCTCTGAAACTACTTGGCGAATTTTCATGAAACTTTACAGGAATGTTCCTCTTGATGTCTAGTTGATCCTAGCAAAATTTCAGGTCGGCCAGGAATTCAAGATGGCCGCCACAGCTAAAAATAGATTTTTAAAAAATAAGTTTGTAGCGACTACTTCTTGAAAACTATAAGTGATATTGATATGGGACTTTTTCTAAAATGATCAGCATGACATGATGTTGATCTTAGTCAAACATTATTTTGATTCGACATTAAACATGGCTGCCAGTGGCCATCTTTGTTTACATAGAGTTATATAGTAAAAACTTGTAGCGACTACTCCTCTGAAACTACTTGGCGGATTTTCATGAAACTTTACAGGAATTTTCCTCTTGATGTCTAGTTGATCCTAGCAAAATTTCAGGTCGGCCAGGAATTCAAGATGGCCGCCACAGCTAAAAATAAGTTTTTGAAAAATAAGTTTGTAGCGACTACTTCTTGAAAACTATGTGATATTGATATGGGACTTTTTCTAAAATGATCAGCATGACATGATGTTGATCCTAGTCAAACATTATTTTGATTCGATATTAAACATGGCTGCCAGTGGCCACCTTTGTTTACATAGAGTTATATAGTAAAAACTTGTAGCGACTACTCCTCTGAAACTACTTGACGGATGTTCATGAAACTTCACAGGAATGTTGCTCTTGATGTCTAATTGATCCTAGCAAAATTTCAGGCTGGCCGGAAATTCAAGATGGCCGCCACGGCTAAAAATAAATTTAAAATAAATAAATTTTTAGCGACTACTACTTGAAAACTGTAAGTGATATTGATATTGGACGTTTTCTAAAATGATCAGCATGACATGATGTTGATCCTTGTCGAAATTTATTTTGATGCGACTTTAAACATAGCCACTAGCGGCAATCTTTGTTCACATAGATTTATATAGTAAAAACTTGTAATGACTACTCCTCTGAAACTACTTGACGGATGTTCATGAAACTTCACAGGAATGTTGCTCTTGATGTCTAGTTGATCCTAGCAAAATTTCAGGCTGGCCGGAAATTCAAAATGGCCACCACGGCTAAAAATAGATTTAAAATAAATAAATTTGTAGCGACTACTTCTTGAAAACTGTAAGTGATATTGATATGGGACATTTTCTAAAATGATCAGCATGACATGATGTTGATCCTTGTCAAAATTTATTTCGATGCAACTTTAAACATGTTTACATAGATTTATATAGTAAAAACTTGTAGCGACTACTCCTTTGAAACTACTTGACACATTTTTATGAAACTTCACAGGAATGTTGCTCTTGATGTCTAATTGATCCCAGATTTTTTTTTAGGTCGGCCGGAAATTCAAGATGGCCGCCATGGCTAAAAACAGATTTTTTAAAAAAAAGTTTGTAGCGAATACTTCTTGAAAACTGTAAGTGATATTGATATGGAACTTTTTCTGAAATGATCAGCATGACAAGATGTTGATCCTTGTCGAAAATCATTTTGATTCGACAATAAACATGGCTGCCAGTGGCCATCTTTGTTTACCTAGAGTTATATAGTAAAAACTTCAACTTGTAGCGACTACTCCTCTGAAACTACTTGACATTTTTTTATGAAACTTCACAGGAATGCTGATCACCTAGCTATCAAAATCTATCAGTAGAGCTTCAAGGTCATTGACCTCTTGTTATAATTGACAATTTTTGCTTCAAAATGTCGTTCTCTACCCATTTTCAAAAATGCGGATGCAGCAACATTAGGAAGCACATATTTGTGCATGTCATAATGTTTCATATCGAAGGAATCATTAGACTTGACATTACAATCAACATATTCGGCGAGAATTTCAAGATAGTTGATTCAGTTACACAATAAAAGTGTTCAAATATAAGTTGAACACCTCTCGTAGCTTATTTAAAAGGAAGCTTCATGGATTGCATTTGGGGTCACTGGGTTTAAGGTCAAGTTCACTGTCACTAAAAATAGAACAACTGTTTCTGCTCATTAACTTTACTTAGGAATGAGAAGGTGGCTTATATGACGGCAAGCATTTATGGTCAAGGTCACTGTTACTGAAAAAATTCCCAGTATGGGATGTGTATTGCTATGCAATACTTGAGCATCTTGTTATACCCCCGCAAAGTGGGGGTATACTGGAGTCACCTTGTCTGTCTGTCCGTAGACGCAATTCTTGTCCGGGCTATTTCTTAATAACTCCTTCTTAGAATTTCGTAAATGAAATTTGACGAAACTTAGCAGGAAGCATTGAGCCACTAGTCAGGTGAGCGATATAGGGCCATCGTGGCCCTCTTGTTAATGCATTTCATACTTGGTAGTGAAATAGAAAACTCTTGTCCGCGCTATTTCTCTAAAACACGTTATTAGAATTTATTGAAACTTGCTAGGAAGTATCAATATCAAGTGGAGATGTGCATACTTTTGTGACGTTCTGGTTCAATAATTTTCCACTGAGTTATGGCACTTTGTATTTTTAATGCATTTGATACTTGGTAGTCAAATAGAAAATTCTTCTTCGGGCTATTTCTCTATAACCCCATGTTATAAATTTGTGAAACTTGCTACTAAGCATCAATATCAAGTAGAGATGCGCATATTATCGTGACGTTCAGGTTCGATAATTTTCCACTGAGTTATGGCCCTTTGTATTTCTAATATATATATATAATACAAAATACTTGTCCGGGCTATTTGTCTAAAACTCCTTGTTAGAATTTATTGAAACTTGCTAGGAACAATCAGTGTCAAGTAGAGATTTGCATACTTTCATGATGTTCCGGTTCAATAATTTTCCTCTGAGTTATGTCCCTTTGTATTTCTAATATATACGAGGGTTGTCTCAGAAGTTCGTGGACTTTACTCATAACTTTGAAAATATTTAACGGAATTAACAAACACACACCATTATAAAATTCAATAAACTGTTGAAATTATACTTAAAAATTGTGACAATAGATGAAACAGGTAATATTTGACATTCAATTATAACAGATCACTATTGTGTAGCTGGCGCACGCTAAAGTGTCCGATAACGTCATCTTTGACGTCAACACATGTCCTACCTAAACATGACACACGCCTGCTTTTATGATCGTCGGACAAAAGTCTCGGTACCCATCTAGCACTTACTTTACTCATATGAAGTTCATCTTTAAGTATTCTGTGAACAGTATCCTTGGAAGTGCACAGTTCAGCAGCTAACGTTCTGACAGTAAAGCGCCTATCTTCGTTAACCATTCCTTTCACTTTCTCTACCATAGTTGATCTCACGTTCGGAGAGCGGCCACAACGCTCATCATCGGCGATAGATTGACGACCGTCTTTGAACCGTCCATGCCATTTGAACACTAAAGATCTGCTACATTTCCAACCCGACTCTTGGATCAATTTGAAAGTTTGCGTTGGAGTTTTCCCGAGATCTTCACAAAACTGTATCACTTCCCGCAATTTCACATCACCTGTTGACGTCATGTTTAACGGGTAACAGGTTAATAACAATTGATGATGTTTTACAGTATCCCAGCTCCGGAAACCGTTACAAACTTCAAAATAACAGGAAATGACGTAACGTCGCGTTACGGGCAGACGTTTTCCCGCGTCATACGGTCCAGTGACAATTGTAGTTTTGATCATTGAAAAGGATCTATTGGTTGTAATAAGTGACGGAAATTTGACGTGCGCCGAATGGAACCTATATGGTTTCCATGGAAACACGTCACGTGTGTATTATTGATGAAAACAAATTAATGTTCTATTTATTTTAAAAAACAAAGACCAAAGTTTGTTTTACGTAAATATGAGACAATTCTTTAAACTAATACAACACTTATGAGAAAAGTCCACACACGTCTTAGACAACCCTCGTATATATAATACAAAATACTTGTCCGGGCTATTTGTCTAAAACTTCTTGTTAGAATTTATTGAAACTTGCTAGGAAGTATCAATATCAAGTGGAGATGTGCCTACTTTCATGATGTTCCGGTTCAATAATTTTCCAATGAGTTATGGCCCTTTGTATTTTTAATGCATTTCATACTTGGTAGTCAAATAGAAAATTATTGTTCGTTCTATTTCTCTAAAACTCCATGTTATAATTTCGTGAAACTTGCTACACAGCATCAATATCAAGTGGATATGCGCATATTGTCGTGACGTTCAGGTTCGATAATTTTCCACTCCGTTAAGCATCTCTATCAAGTGGAGATGCGTATATTGTCGTGACGTTCCGGTTCGATAATTTTCCACTCAGTTATGGCCCTTTGTATTTTTAATGAAATATATACTTGGTAGTCAAATAGAAAATTCTTGTCCGGGCTTTTTCTCTATAATATATGTCTATATATCTTACAGGAACAAAGTCTTGTATGTTTACCCACCCCCCAACAAGTTGCCAGCGTGGCATATTTTTCTAGTTTTTTCTGAAGCTTCCATAGCATATTCATACAGAGCAAATATTTATATTTTCACTTATTGATATTATTTATAGATATCATGCAATATGTGGATAGGCATATTTGATAATCATGTAACTTGATAGCTTTTGTTCTTATTGTGTTTATCTTAATTTAAATAAAAATACACAAATATAAATATGACCTAACTCTACGAATAGATTACTGGAGAAAAGAAATGTTAATCCACCTTCATGTATTTTATGTGCAAGACATGCATCAGTATATTTTCAACTATTCACCATTATATGTATGTAGCTCATGTATAGACATGTATGCACCATTAAGTACTTTATATAGACCTGCATATCAAATATGCACCATTATGTATTTCATTTATATACATGCATCAGTATAATTTCAAGTATGTGCCATCTTGTATTTCCTATATTATACATGTGTCAGTATTTTTTCAAATCTCAAATTCAAAAATGTCTCAAACTTACTTTCAGTTGTAAATGATCTGCACAATTTGTTTTATAGCCTATTACCACGAAAGCATAATCTGAAATCAGTACTTTTTCATGTCGAACACCTTTATGTTATCAGTGTACTCCATTGTAACAATGAGTCTGGAGTTGACTCTGTCCCAGCACAGTGATTGTGGATTCTTTATTCCGTCCTTCTTTCCCAATACGACTCCCAGCTTACGTCCATCACGGCTGATCTGGAGGATGTTGTCTGAGCTGTACCCACAGACAAAGATTTCATCATTATTACCCACACAGACTCCAAGTGCATTCTCCAGTTCTGGGTCAGTGAACTGAGAAAGCTTGTCACCATTGATACCCAGGGTTATAAGTCCATTGTCTCTATCTCCTACATGTATCTTTGTTCTGTCATTATTGAACGCAATATGAACGCCACAAGTAAACATGTTCTGGCCTGTTGAATCTTGCTGTATTGTATTCAGGAGAGTACCTGATCTGTTGTACACACGTAAGGCTTTTGGCGAACATGAGACAAACAGTTGATCATTCATGTAGGCAACCCCATAACAGAAAATACATTCTACACTGAATGACCTTGTCAGGGTCATCTTATTTCCCACAGATACAAACTGAACCGTTTTCTCAAAAGTAAGAGTGACAGCAACTTCCTGTAGACCAGTAGCACATACTGCAAATGGTTGACCAGGCAGGTCACAGTGATCTGTCATTTGGTATGACTGATCCAGTCTCTTCAGCTTCTTATTTCCATAGTCCACTACCATTATTGTTCCATCCTGTAACTCACAGGACCCATATAAGTTGCAGGTCTGCTTGTCATTTCTAACCTGTGTATTAAACTGTCCATGCAGGGAGGCTGAATAAAGATGCTCATCATCTTGGAAATCTCCCAGTGACTTCTGACTCTTCAAGTAACTTTCAATGTTTGGGTTGATGCTGAACTTCAGGCTACATCTTTCTAGACCTTTTACCATCTCTTCTATTAATTTCCTTCCGTCAGTTTCAGCCTTCTTCCCAGTTTTCAGGTAGACAAATAGTAGGGATTCATTGTCACTAGTAGATGTTTCGAGCTTCTTCCTATTGGTTTCAATGGAGGTCAGCATTGCTTCTAGACTGTTGATGTTGGCATTTGTTTTGTCTTGAAATGCCTGATGTTTGGCCTGCAGTTCATCTGTAGTGGTCTTCTCTAGTTCATCTAGTCGCTTCATCACTGCCTTTCTGAAATCCTTTATCTGGGTCAGAATGTCATTCTTTTGTGTTTGGAGGGATTTAAGTTCATCCTGTCTTGCTTTCTTCATTGTGTTCAGTTGAAGCTGGATGTTCTGCATGGATGATTTGATGTCTTTGTACTCTTTGCTCTTCTTGACCCCTTTGGCAGCTGTTGGCAAATATGTCATGTTGCATAATCTGGAAAAGAAAACATGTGACAAAATGTAAAAGTGCACTTTTTGATCATGCTGTGGAATTGTGGATATCTGTGAAGCACAGATTTGGTCTTTTATCACATACTTGCCTATAAATAGGTTAAATGTTTTTAAATATATGATACAACGCAGATGTAGTTAGTCATGGTAACAAAGCTTTATCATACATTTAAAATAAAGGGTGAAAATAAGTTAATTGGCAATTCCCAAGTTCTAAACTCATAAAAATGGAAGTAAAAACTGGAGACTGGCCCTTTTTAGCTCCAGGCCAGCAGAGCTTATGGGATGCTGAGTTGTCCGTTGTCCGTCCATCCGTCTTCCATCATTAACTTTTGTCTCGTTAAGACGATAGGGCCTTCAATTTTCATCCAATCTTTACCAAACTGTAACAGATTGACCATAGCAATGAAAGCTTGTGCAAGTTCGAAAAGCAGCTATATCGGACCGGGAACACCAGTGTTTGTGCCCTTGAATTATTGAAAAATGCCATTTTCAGCCTTTTGAACACTCTAGCACCTTCATTTTGTATTCGATCTTTCCCGAACTTGGCCAGATTGCTGATATCAATGAAAGCTCGGACGAGTTTGAAAACCAGCCAGATCTATCCAGAAACCGGAGTTATGGCCCTTTTTCAATATTTGGTAATGTACACTGGAAACCCCAAGGGTCGTGGGTTCAAATCTGACTGGAGGCATATTATATAGAGTCTAGTAACCAGTGTTTTTGAGATACGGGGAAATATCTCCCAAGGTAGAGAAATGGCCCCGATATAAGAACGAGTGCGGAGCACAAGTTCTTATATCAGGAGCCATTTCTCTACTGAGGGAGTTATTTCCTGTTATTAAACTATATATTACATAATTTAAAATAATATTTTATTAATATTTCTAATGATTCAGGCCTTTTTACACCAGTTTGCACGAGAACGCCAAGACAACGTTACGTCGTACAAACAAAACAAGTGGAACTGGAACTCTTCGTTAATTTCCGTAATCAGTATTCCCTAGTGGCGGAAGCTGACGACGACGTCCATAAAACAATCGGAACGTCATTTGGCATTCCGGCCACTGACGGAAAAGGCCGAGCAATGTTCCGTACTGCGAAATAACTCCCACTTTTCGCAGTAGAGCTAACGAGTAGATATAGCTTTTCTATTCCCAGTATTTCCTATACAAATCACAGACAAATATGTATATATATTTTTTTTTTCTCATAAGAATTTACATAGAGTTATATGGAAGAACTTCAAAAATCTTCTTCCCTGAAACTACAAGAGATAAAGGTTTAATGTTTTTTTATTTATTATCAGCTCATGGATACTCTACCAAGTTTGTTCAAATGGTGACCCTGGTGTCAAATTTGACACCGCCCCAGGGGTCACAGTTTTACATAGACTTACAAAGGGAAAAACAGGCTTCCCACGCATCAGGGAAAAGTCAGAGAAAATGATTTGTTTTCAAGGTCTGGGAATTGTCAGGGAATATTGAAAAATGTCAGGGAATATTTAAAATCTGGTAAATGTCAGGGAAAAGAGAATTGTTTAAACTGGAAAAATGTGCAATTTTTTTTTACTTTTTAAAAGAGACTGAAAGGGATTTGCGCCCCTTGCCTCCTGAGCAACTTTACTTTGTGGTGTACATGTTGCTTGTTTGGTTAAATTGCATGTACTGATTGTATCAT
This sequence comes from Cyrtodaria siliqua, assembly GCA_037043455.1. Taxonomy (NCBI): domain Eukaryota; kingdom Metazoa; phylum Mollusca; class Bivalvia; order Adapedonta; family Hiatellidae; genus Cyrtodaria; species Cyrtodaria siliqua. The sequence goes on from JAWPHD010006465.1 coordinate 80,242, forward strand.
AGTTATCTTGGCTTCTTCTAAGTAAATAGTTAAAGTAATGTATATTAGGTATCCAGCAATTGTAATAAAAAATACTAAATTGAAACATTCTAAAAATGTATAAAAAGGGAGGAAAAGGTTGCCTGCAGGGCAGGATGGAGGCCAACATTTAATTCATTAATAAATTTTAAAGAAAATCTGACTGAAAATGAACATCAAAACGTAAAAAGATGTCAGAGAAATTTGATTTTTGTCAGGGAAATGTCAGAGAATTTTGGATCAAATGGTGTGGGGGAACCCTGAAAAACTTCAAAAGGTTTATTATTTTGTATTTACCAACAGCATATTATCCTCTAAAAGTTTGTTCAAATGGTGACCCTGGGGACTAATTTGGCCCCATTCCATTGGTCACAGTTTTACATAGACTTATAGGGAAAAACTTTAAAAATCTTCTTCTCTGAAACTACAAGAGTCAAAGGTTTAATATTTTGTATTTACACTCAATTATGGTCCTCTACCAAGTTTGTTCAAAGGATAACCCTGGTGTCAAATTTAGCCCCGCCCCTAGGTCACATGTCAAATTTGGTTCGAGTGTTTATATTAACGAAAGTTTGATTTATTTTAAAGCTAGCCAAACTTGAGCCAAATACATCCCTCCTATATCTTGGTAATTAAAGACTTTATAAAAAAGTTTGAAACTGCCATATCTGACACACAATCCTTCTATCCTTGATTTTTTTTAGTAAATCTTTAAAAGTTAAAAAGGAAATTAAAAAATGCAGCCCCTTTATGGAAAAGTATATGATAAATATAATAAGAAATTGGCATTTTCATATCACACCCTGCATCAGCCCTCGACCCATTTAGCCCTCGAGCTTTGACCCATATCATCGATCTCAGGCTGATATGATCGAAGGTCTTGGACGGATACAGGGTGTGATATGAAAATGCAAATTCATTGTTCTCTATTTTCTATTCAACATCTTTTATGGTATCCCCTAGACTATCAAGTTTGCTCAAAATAATGTTACCAGGTTGATATGACCCAGATCAAGGTTGCCATGTTTGTATATATACTCGGCAAAAAAAGTTTTGGACCAGGGTATATACAGTCATAGAAAAATAAAAGTGGGCAGAATTTAAGTATCTATTTTTAGTAACCAAGGTCTACCCTACCCGGTTAATTTGGTACCAGAAACATTAAATTCCAAACAAGATTTGATTTTAAAAAATATCGCGAACACACAAAGGGTCTGTAAAAAATGTGCAAAGTCCATACAAAGTAACAGTTACGGACACATTCGAGTAACCAATAAAAAGATTATTATTTATTCACAAACTTTCATTGTAAACGATAATTATCGTTGATTGTTCATCTATTGTGAATTATCAACTGAGATAATAATGGTTATGGTCGAATGTCATGGTTTAGCGATCATTGTACGGGTTCGAACACTGCCAGTGTCCAAAACTTTTTTTACAGAGTATATATAGAGATATATAGGGAAATCTGGGAAAGATCTTGTTCTCAAAAACTCACTGAAGATTATGTTGACAGATGGTTTTAGAAATTATTAATTATATCCTAAATACAACTTTTTTTCAAATGAAGTCTAGGGTGAAATATGGGTCAATGTTTTTATGTTGAAATAATATTCAAATATTTTCTTTAGTGCCATTAAATTATATAATATATAAATACACTATATTAATTGCGTACCTATGACTCAGAGAAACACATGTCCCACAGCATATGTCATCATGCTTGCCACAATATGTATCGATAAGGTTGCCATGATGCTGGGAACATCTCTCCATGGGTACAGATGGTGCTTGTTGTGGCCCCCGGGCCTTCATGCTAGTCTCGTCCAGGATCTGGTGTGTTTTCATCTTGCCAAATCTATGGTGATATTGTACACACGTGAGACAGAAATAGTCATCGCACTCAACACAAAAGTTAATGGCCTCCACGTATCTTCCTTCTGTTGAGCATGGTGCACAGCAATAATCATAGAATTCATCACAACCCCTATCTATTGATAGAACAAATCCTCCCCCAGTCGCCATTTTGGGGTGAACTGATATATAACTATGTCATAATCAGGTATACAGTTTAATGATAACCTAGTTTACACTTCGATACCGAGAATCAAAATAGTTTGCTTGTATTTTCACTTCCTAGTAGTTGCTATGGATTAAACAGGGTAAATACTGGGATCCAGGGTAGACACCAGGATCCAGACAGAAATCATAATCTTTGTGCTCTATTTATTGAACCTGTGCAAAATATTAAGTGTTTAAATTGGCAGTTTAATCATCTTTATCAGTAGTTATCCGTATTTTTGAGTGTAGAAGAACGTGCTTTGTTGATAGTTTCAACAATATACTAAATCATTACGTTAAATTAAATACCTGCATGGTTATAGCAACTGGTGATCAAGATAGAATTGTAAAGCTATACATGCTTCATCATCATACATGCATCTTTTATTCAACAGTGTCATTAGTAACAGTACTGTATAAGATAAATAAAAGTATTTCCAAGCAATGGGCAAGGATATTTACGTCTTTGTTCAGTTTATGATTATGTCAAGTCAGTGAACAGGGCAGCTTGTTCAAGTTTAAAGTTGCTCTACACAGTAAAGTGTTTCTGTAGAAGAAAGACAGCTATTTATTGTGGAAACCCATTATTGCGTTCATACATTCCACTGACAGACAGGACTTTTTAGGATTTCTTTAAACATACTAAATTAGTCCACAGGGTTGGGGTACCTTTGTCATGCAGGGTTGTGTATTTTCAGGAAATTGCAGTCTGGATATGAATTCTAAATTGTATCAAAGAAAGTGAATATTAAAGTGATCCTGGAGGGGTCCCATTGCAGTTTTTTAAACTTAGTCATTCATTACTGCAAAGGCAATGTTAACAACTCAGTTAAGTAGAAAGTAATCCATGGAATAGGAAATTCCGATGTTAAACAAAGTTCAATAACCAGCCACATCACTGGAGTAACACCAGAGTTATGACCCTTTGATTATTGAAAATAGAGAAAATAGGTGGTTTTCATGTCTGCTGTCTAACTTCTGCTAGTTGAGCTTATGAGATGGCAAGGTGTCTGTCGTCCCTCCATTATCCGTCTGCCCATCAACTTTTGCCTTGTGTACATGATAGGGCATTCATTTTTAATTAGATCTTTAACAACTTTGTCAGGGTCTTTATATCAATAAAAGCTCAGACAAGTTTGAAAAACAGCTAGAAAACCAACAGAGTTATGGCCCTTGTTTTTCATGAAAAATGCCATATTCTGCCTTGTGAACTCTCTTGCACTTTCATTTTTAGCTCACCTGAGCTGAAGGCTAAATGTGACCTGTTGTGACCGTTTTTTTTTCATCCGTCTGTTCGTCCGTCAGGGCAGTGGCAGAAAAACAATAACGTGGCTCCAGCGTAAATGGAGTTTCTACGATAGAATTTGCAGCAACTCTAGCTGCAGTTCAGGGTGAGAAGGTTCTAGTCCCATTTTCCATATTTTTTCTCGATGTACATGGAAGATGAGCCTGGCATGTTCATGCCTTTTAGGCGCCATATAACCTTTTCATGTGTTGGTGCGCCTTAAAACCCCAATTCAATCAACCGTCAGGGACTTACGAATCAATACTTAGGTGGCTAGGAGAACAATAGAGAACAAAAGATGCTATTCCTTCTGTTTCTGTTATGTGGCTAAAAATTCTTCATGGCTTTGAACAAAAGAGTGAACAAAGGAGATATAATATATAAGCCACATAAATACCGATTCATTAGAACATCCGTTCATCCGTCCATCTGTCATCGTCGTCTTGCACATTGATGATCCTGAGGTCATTGGCTTTCAAGTTTGTTAAAAATAGGTCAATGTGACATCCAAGATGGCCACCGATAGCATAAAAGGTTGAAACGTTAAAAAATCTCAAGAACCGCTGAACAGATTTTGACAGTTTTTATTTATTAACGATTTTAAGCCCTGACCTATCAAGTTGTTCAAATGAAATCCCCGTGGTCAAAAATGACTGTGCTACTGCGGTAGTGGTGGTGGTGGTGGGGGCGTGGGGGCAGGGGGGTTACTAAAAATGGAAAAAAAAAGGTTTCTGCTCAATAGCTTTTGTTAGAAATGAGATATTTCGATGAAACTTAGAGTGAGTGTAGATAACTTATATGGATAGGAAACATGGGATTGCATTTGAGGTCATTGTGGTCTCACAGAAAACAGAAAACAGAAAAAAATGGTTTCGGATCAATAATGTTTTTTTATCAATGAGATACTGCGCTGAAACTTGCTGCGAATGTAGCTATATGAAAAGGAAGCTTAGGATTACATTAAGGTCACTGGGGTCAAGGTCATGGTCACTGTCACTAAAAATTGAAAAATGATTTTCACTCAATAACTTTGGTTAGGATGAGATATTGCGACGAAATGTGTTGTGTTGGTAGCTGGAATTGAAGCTTGGTATAGCATATGAGGTCACTGGGGTCATGGTCAAGGTCACTGGGTCAAGGTCATGTCACATTACCGAAATAGAAAAATGGTATCGGGGCAAACAATTCCGTTAAAAGTGAGATATTGAAGCGAAACTTGGTGCATATATATAAGTAGGGTATATGGAATCCTTTTATTGGAACGAAACTTTGTAGAAGCTCTATGGAAAGCTGGTTTGAGGTTTTCATTAATTTCCTCGTTTCTTGTCTTTTATGAAACCACAGTTTTACGAAGATCATAAGGTGAGCGATTCGGGGCCATTTTGATGCTCTTTTTAGCTCACCTGAGCCGAAGGTGGAAAGTGAGTTATTGTTACTGCTTCTTGTCCATTGTCTGTTGTCATCCCTCTTTCAGCTTTTGCTTGCACAACTTCTCCTCATTAACCGTTTAGGCAAATTTGACCTTACCTCACATGGATGATTCTTAGGTCAGCGTCGTTTCCTGTATATCCTTTCTCTTTCTCTGGGCACACTGGTAATCATTGGGACAAGCTCCAAACGGAGCTATATGCTGAAGTGTCCCACAGACATATTAATAAATAGGTCTGTGAGTGTCCCAACATAACTTTTGAGAAGGTGACAATGTTGAAAAAATGTAAACAAAGGTGAGTGTGACTTTTGATTTTTCATTATTTAGCTCTGCTTATCAAAGATCAGCAGCGATTATGCCGTGGTGCGGTGTCGTTAGTCCGTCCGTAAACTCTTTTTTTTGTAGCGACTACTCCTCTGAAACTAAATGGATGGATTTTCATGAAACTTTACAGGAATGTTGCACATGATGTCTAGTTGATCATAACACAAATTCACGTTGATGTGAAGTCCCAAGACGGCCGCCAAAGCTTAAAATAATTTTTTTAAAAACAAGTTTGTAGCATCTACTTCTTGAAAACTATAAGTGATATTGATATGGGACTTTTTTAAAATAATCAGAATGACATGATGTTGGTCCTAATCGAAAATCGACGTTAAACATGGCTGCCCGGCCATTTTTGTTTACATAGAATTATATAGTAAAAACTTGTAGCGACTACTGCACAGGAATGTTGCTCTTGGCGTCTAGTTGGTACTAGTAAAATTTCAGGATGGCCGAAAATTCAAGATGGCCTCCATGGCTAAAAATAGATTTTTCAAAAACAATTTTGTAACGATTACTTTTTGAAAATTGTAGGTGATATTGATATGGACTTTTTCTAACAATATCAGCATGAAATGATGTTGTTCCTTGTCGAAATCATTTTGATTCGTCCATTGTCAAAATATGACAAGTTTTGACGAATTAATACAAAATAAACCAAAACGATTGCTAATCTCATGCGACATTTCGTACATGCAATGAATTTATACAAAATATGCTGGAGGATCACTCTGTAGGGAGGATTTATGCACCAATTTCAAAAAGAGCTTGTCACAATGAAAATATAGCCTGTATTTTTAGAAAAAAATAAAAATAAAAAGTCACAATAACCTTTGTTTGCATTGTTTTACCATTGTCACCTTCTCGGAAGTAACGTTGGGACACTTATGCGTATTGCTCCATTTGAAGCTTGTCCCAGTGATTACCAGCCGTGCTGGGGTTGCTCAAAGTAACCTAAACAATGTGTTGATGAGCTGTTAAAAAACAGTTCAATTCAGTTCCTTTGAATTAATAATTGAGATGATTTACTTTCTTGTTTTCAGAGCAGTGTGATCCTGGTCACTACTCGAGTACAGGTTTTAAGCCCTGCACACCCTGCCCACTGCACTTCTACCAAGATGAATTTCGGGCCACTACCTGTAAAGAGTGTCATTCAACATTGGAAACCAAGGTGACTGGCTCTGAATCCGTGACAAGTTGCATGAATCCAGGTTAGTACTGCTTTAGTTGAAAATATATGTTTGTAGTAGAAAGTTTTTTATTACATTTCTGTGGGTGAAAGATTGGGATTTCTCAGTGAAAGAATATTCATAATCGCTAAATATTAATAACTAATTCCGAACACAAAAATAACTAACTGTAACGTTGAGTTATGACGTCAGTAAAGTGTTGCTGATGTCGACGTCATCCGCCGATAACATCAAATAAATTGAACAATTTAGGTTAGAATTATATACAATCATAAACTGATTTAAAATGTAATAAATAAATTATTTAACTGCTGCGTTCGATTAGTAGGAAATCCTTCACTCCATGGCAAGCATCTTGTTTTTTCAAACATATGCTTGTCATCTCGAGAAGGATTTCCTAATAATCGAATGCAGCAGATAAATAATCTCTATATAATCCCTCAGCCCATTTAGAACATGCTGTACAGAATACTACTGTGGTAAAAGGGGAATAACTCCTACTATTATATAACAACAAGTCGGGGTTATGAAGCCTGGTTGACAGGACTGAGTGTGCTTGCGTGAATGAGTGCATGCGTGTTTGCATATGAGTGCGTGGGAGTTTACATGAATGTATGTGTGCATGTATGTCTGAGTGTGCATGCATTAGTGAAAAACAAAGGTTTATAATTTTTCAGAATTTAGCAAATTCAGACAGTTAAGAAACAAGTTTTGTTTGTGAATGTCCAACTCCAAACTGACCCTTTTACACATGACATATAGCATACATGAGTTTAGTATTGTATTCTGATGATATTGTGTTCTGATGTTTGATCACCATAATGATAGTTATTTTCTGTTTATTGCAGATTTCTCCTGTGATACTTTCTATTGTAACAGTCATGGTCAATGTTTGGTTGATTTTCATCGCAGACACTGTTCGTGCGATATTGGTAAGTTATGATTAAAATATTCAAAATGTATTGAATGGATCAATGTTTGAGAGAAACAACATTTCTTTTATAGCAATTTGCCCATTTAGTATACAACAAGTCTCTTCTGGAGCCTTCAATCACCTGGGATGTACAGTATATTGGACTGTTTAATAAAATGTAACAGAAGGACAAAGAGTAATTCCTTCCACACTTCACCTTGCCTGGTAGTATGGTAGTATGTGTCTTTATTATATACCTATCAATAGTTATATACATAGTACCTTCATTTTCTTACAGTGGAATACAAAAACCTGTATCACCTCTAGAGGTTTTCTGAATCCGTATCAGTATGCTACTTAAATTAGATTCCGTATCACTATCCTACTCAAATAGAACGGAAATTCCTAATAATGCTCGCATTTACACCAATTTGCACGAGAACGTCAAGACGACGTTACGTCAAACAAACAAAACATATACGTCACACCAATGAACTTTAACTTGTAAGCTGTAGCTACTCCCCAACTATATTAAAACACGCCCATTTCTCATCTACGTTTTATAAAAAAATTTTTTTATTGCATATGTATGCAACGGAAATGTAAGTATTTCTAATCTTTTGATTATATGTAGGAGATATATAATAAAAGGATCATTACTAAAGTACTGTGTTCTGGAAGGTTTGTATCACATGTCTTAGGTAAATGCCAGATCGAGGATCACACTCGAGGCTCCATCTCTCGTGAGATCCTTGATCTGTCATTTACCTACTCGAGAAATTGGTTTCACATTACAAGATATGAGTGCATATATGTCAAATGTCTATTAGGCACATAGCTGACTTGCATGCAAATAAGCAACATTGATAAAGAATGCCAATTTCTGGTCATATGCAACTGCTTTAGTTTGTAAATTTCTTTGTATCAGCGCCACTTGGTCGGCATTTTGTCTTTGTGTTCACCAAGGGCATTCCTCTAATGTCTCGTTATTGGTCTACATGAAAGTGAAATTCCTAAATTCATGTCTAAAATCAGATTAGAAACAAAACATTGATAAAAGTTGGTGGTCATAAATTTTCTCCTCTGGAAACACAGTATGTCATGAGTCCAAAATGAAATTCATGTTGATTAGACTTCCAAGATGGCCACCACTGGCCTTCATTATTGAGTAGTTGTGTGAAGTCATGATCTTACATGCTGAAGATTGGAGGTGATGTGCAATTGTGATGTTGATTCTGCAAAATCCAAGATGCTCTCCGACAACCCATCTCAACGAATGTGCGCTTCCCTAAATGTCAGGTTAAATGTCTCTTTTTCAAAATAGTCCACTCCCTTGTTGCTGTACCCATGCCCCCATATGTCACCCCCTTGCCTTTAGACAGATACTCACTACTGCTGATTACTACAAATATTTGTTCTTTCCCCTTGCAATCAATCGTACAGTGGAATAGACTATCAGTCGACATTGCAATGCTGCCAGACTTGAACTCATTCAAACTGGCAGTGTATATTGACCTATGGTCATGACATTTTACACAGTTCTTCCTTATCAATTATCCAATGCAGATTTATGCCCCTTTTCATAAACACGCCAAAAAGAAACTGCTCCATAATTCATGAAGGATTGCACCCCATGTCTTCAAACTTTATAGTTAGATTGTACTTGCTGAAATAAGCACACGGCAGACAACACAAGTGATCCATGGAACTCCCTTCTATTGAATTTATACTGTTTACTATGGATACCTATGTGAGACTATTGTGTATTTAAATATTTTATACAGGTTACTATGGAGATTGATGTGAGACTGTTATATATTTTTACAGGTTACTATGGAGAATGATGTGAGACTTATGTATTTATACAGGTTAAAATGGAGGCCGATGTGAAAATATTGTGTATTTTATATGGGTTACTATGGAGAACAATGTGAGACTATTGTGTATTTTATACAGGTTACTGTGGAGACCAATATAAGACTTGTGTATTCTATACAGGTTATTATGGAGACTGACCAATGTGAGATTGTTGTGTATTTTATACAGGTAACTATGGAGACCGTTGTGAGATTGTTGTGTATTTTATACAGGTTACTATGGAGACCGATGTGAAAATATTGTGTATTTTATATGGGTTACTATGGAGACCAATGTGGCACTATTGTGTATTTTATACAGGTTACTGTGGAGACCAATGTAAGACTATTGTGTATTTTATACAGGTTACTATGGAGACCAATGTGAGATTGTTGTGTATTTTATACAGGTTACTATGGAGACCAATGTGGCACTATTGTGTATTTTATACAGGTTACTGTGGAGACCAATGTGGCACTATTGTGTATTTTATACAGGTTACTATGGAGACCAATGTGGCACTATTGTGTATTTTATACAGGTTACTGTGGAGACCAATGTAAGACTATTGTGTATTTTATACAGGTTACTATGGAGACCAATGTGAGATTGTTGTGTATTTTATACAGGTTACTATGGAGACCGATGTGAGATTGTTGTGTATTTTATACAGGTTACTAAGGAGACCGATGTGAAAATATTGTGTATTTTATATGGGTTACTATGGAGACCAATGTGAGACTATTGTGTATTTTATACAGGTTACTGTGGAGACCAATGTAAGACTAGTGTGTATTTTAGACGAGTTACTATGGAGACCAATGTGAGATTCAGTGTTTAAAATGATCGGGGACGCAACCTACATCAACATGTGCATTTTTGGTGACGCAATGAAATTGACTAGACTAGAAATGAAAAACTGTCAAATTATCGTCGTAAAATTTGCTTGAAAAGCTTCAAATGTAAGGAATCACAACTGAACTTATTTCTATTTACACTCTTGGTCTATATTTAGAACAGGAAAATCTAATACCTGTACTTTCAAGTTATTGTCATCGTCATATCGATCATATTACATCTTATAATGTCATTTCATTTTACTGTTATTATGCTAATCAGATATAAGCTTTTGTTATGTTTCATTATGTTGTTCATTTTACAGTGATTATAATGCCATCTTTGTGGCCTATGATTGGAAAATAAAGTTATTCATTCTTGGTCTATTTTTAAAATAGGTTAAACTAATGTCTGTACTTTCCGCGTTATTGTCGTCGTCATATAGATCACGTGTATGTGGGTCTGAGTAGGTAGACGCTCATATAAAAACACTAGCAAATAAAAGTGCGTAGATGATCATGATACGGCCGCTAAAATGGCAGATGAACCCAAAGTGAAACAATGCCAGTTAACTTCTTTTTTTGCTGACAAATCCACCGAAGATGTCTAATCAACTAATAATGCATGTCTATCTGACATCACATGGTCTATTCATCAAAATGCATGTCCAAAAAATATGACCCCTATATTTACAAAATGACCCCCAGTTTATTCCATTAAAATTTAAAATTCCCCTTAAAAATTGAGACCTGCAGAAACACTGGAGATTGTTGTGTATTTTTACAGGTTACTATGGAGACCAATGTAAGACTATTGTGTATTTTATACAGGTTACTTTGGAGACCAATATGAGATTGTTGTATATTTTGACAGGTTCTATGGAGACCAATGTGAGATTGTTGTGTATTTTTACAGGTTACTATGGAGACCGATGTAAGACTATTGTGTATTTTATACAGGTTACTATGGAGACCAATGTGAGATTGTTGTGTATTTTTACAGGTTACTATGGAGACCAATGTAGGACTAGTGTGTATTTTATACAGGTTACTATGGAGACCAATGTGAGATTGTTGTGTATTTTGACAGGTTCTGTGGAGACCAAATTAGGACTAGTGTGTGTTTTATACAGGTTACTATGGAGACCAATGTGAGATTGTTGTGTATTTTGACAGGTTCTATGGAGACCAATGTAGGACTAGTGTGTATTTTTACAGGTTACTATGGAGACCAATGTGAGATTGTTGTGTATTTTGACAGGTTCTATGGAGACCAATGTAGGACTAGTGTGTATTTTATACAGGTTACTATGGAGACCAATGTGAGATTGTTGTGTATTTTGACAGTTTCTATGGAGACCAATGTGAGATTGTTGTGTATTTTTACAGGTTACTATGGAGACTGATGTAAGACTATTGTGTATTTTATACAGGTTACTATGGAGACCAATGTGAGATTGTTGTGTATTTTTACAGGTTACTATGGAGACCAATGTAGGACTAGTGTGTATTTTATACAGGTTACTATGGAGACCAATGTGAGATTGTTGTGTATTTTGACAGGTCTATGGATACCAATGTAGGACTAGTGTGTATTTTATACAGGTTACTATGGAGAACAATGTGAGATTGTTGTGTATTTGACAGGTTCTATGGAGACCAATGTGAGATTGTTGTGTATTTTTACAGGTTACTATGGAGACCGATGTAAGACTATTGTGTATTTTATACAGGTTACTATGGAGACCGATGTGCGACTGCTACTCATGAATGTGATGAACAGCCCTGCTACAATGGAGGAACCTGTAAACCTGATTCCCGTACTTTCACCTGTGCCTGCCCTGAGGGTATGAATATACTCACATTCATTGCACATAACATATCCAAAAAAATGTTCATATGGTAAAAGGTCTGTGATTTCAATTCATTCGATGTTTATTGTCTTGAGATTAAGTAGTTTGAATTTAATTGTTTGCAAAAATAAAATTATGTAAATTAATAACAAGTTGATATTTGGTATGTAAACACAAACAAAGGAGCTGTTATACTCGTATCTGTTCATACTGTATGTCCAGACTAATATTTACGTTTTATGAGCTAAATGTATCAGCAGCTAAATATTAGAGATATCAGGCTAAAAAGCCCTTAAACCTAAGTCCATAAAGAGTTTTTTATCCTTTAAACCTTTTTATACTAGAACAAATTTGGTCAAATAATATGGACATCCAACATTAGAAGCTACTTTGTTTACATGAGCAAACTTGCTCATGCGACCACATGCATCAGCAACCAGTTGACTTAGGCGACCACTTTTGAGTCCCCCCTATCGTTTTCCTTCTATATTTTAAGTGCATTAAGCGACTTTTGTCTAACACAATCAACGATCGTTGTTTTTCATACCAAATATCAATAATTTCAATCATTAAGCGACCGCTAATGAAATAAGATGACTATCAAATCGTAAATTATCAGCTTATTGTGTCCAAATTGGATAATCACGCCTTTATTTGTTGTTAACAATTGAAGTGAGAAATGCGAACAAGCAGTTTTGTCGCAAGACAGTCGTATCAGTTGCAACATTCTCAGTTATTTGTGATGAAAGGATTATCATTTAAGGATATTAGCCGAGTATTCTTATTGATCAGTCTTGCAAGATTCGAGATAATAATTGACTTTGACTTTTGTAGGAAAAACAAACATTCAATTTCCATCACTCCCACAACATTAATGAAAAATAGTCAACAGATGACTGTTCAGTTAGATAAGGTCTTCACAGTCTTGAGTGAAATAAACGTTTGAAACAAAATGACTTTCCCCGACAACCCCGACAACTGTTCATAAAACATGCATTTTCGATGTAATTTTCAGCTGAATATTTACTTTCGCTTTCGTTGTGGCACTTTATAAGTAGACTCAAATTCGGATAAGACTTTTGTCGAATACAGTTTAATTTTCATTCTATTCAATGACTGTTTTATTAAGCGACCATATTTAGACACTCCCTTGCATGGTTGCTTAATACAAACTTGATTATGTATCATTCTGACACAGTATTACACATGCCTTAAGAGCTTAAGCTTCCAAGTAAAAGTAGTTCTTAAGTCGTAGTTTTGCAACAAAAAATAGCTCCTAAACCTCATTTGTTAGCACATCTGCTCCCAACAGTTTAGCTAATTAGGATACTGTCAGGAAGACAATAGCTTCATCATTTTCAAAAATATAGGTACCTAATCCAAGCCCAGTTGACCTGTATTGTAAATTTTATAACTCCTCAGATTTTGTTTTTAATAATAGGGAAGATTGATATGTGTTTCTTTGTGTTGCAGGATTTAGTGGTGATCATTGTGAGATAGATGTCGTCAATGGCTGCGCGTCTTCTGACTGCTCTGCTTCTGCGATGTGTCAAGACAAAACTGATGGCTACAAGTGTCTGTGTCTTGTAGACAGTCCAACCACTAATGATAGGTATGAAGGCTCTACATTTTACATTAGGGCTTTTTTATGCGCCGAGGGAGGCATATAGTAATTGCACCGGCCATTTGTCCATCCGTCCATTCATCTATCAGGATTCCCACAGTCAGGGAATTATTTTTTTTCATGGTCAGGAGCATGTCAGGGAAATTTGAAATCAGAGACTGAGGATTGAGGAATTAATTTTGAAATATAGAAGTGTGAATAGTCATCATCATGGTTAGGGCAGTTTTTTCAACTTGAAGACATGACATTCTCTGGAGTGAAAACAACCCTAAAAGTGCAAACACTTACTCACAATATTACAGTGAGAAAGACTGAAAGGCTCCGGCACCCCTGATTTCCCTAGCTGTTTTCGATCAGCATTCTGCAGTGGAGGATGAGCTGTTTTCTTGTTCACCATTTTACAGTGGAGGGTGATCTAAAAAAAATTCAGCTCTATACGGTGGAGCCGGTGAGTTGTTTTCTTTTTCAGCTTTCTGCGGTGGAGGAGGAGTTGTTTTTGTTTTAAGCATTTTGCAGTGGAGGATTAGCTGTTTTCTTGTTCACCATTTTACAGTGGAGGGTGATCTAATTTTTTTCAGCTCTATACGGTTGTTTTCTTTTTCGGCTTTGTGCTGCAGAGGAGGAGGAGTTGTTTTTAGCTCTACTGATCAAAGATCAGCAGAGCTTATGCCATGGTGCGGCGTTCGTCGTACGTCTGTCCGTCCGTAAACTTTTTTTTGTAGCGACTACTCCTCTGAAACTACTGAATAGATTTTCATGAAACTTTACAGAAATGTTGCCCATGAAGTCTAGTTGATCCTAGCAAAAATTCATGTTGATGTGAAATCCAAGATGGCCGCCAAATCTAAAAAAGATTTTTTAAAAAACAAGTTTGTAGCGACTACTTCTTGAAAACTCTTAGTGATATTGATATGAGACTTTTTCTAAAATGATCAGCATGACATGATGTTGGTCCTTGTCGAAAATCGTTTTGATTCGACGTTTAACATGGCTGCCAGCGGCCATCTTTATTTACATAGAGTTATTTAGTAAAAACTTGTAGCGACTACTCCTCTGAAACTACTAGACGGATTTCCATGAAACTTCACAGGAATGTTGCTCTTGATGTCTAAATGATCCTAGCAAAATTTCAGGTTGGCCGAAAATTCAAGATGGCCGCCACGGCTAAAAATAAATTTTCAAAATACAAGTTTGCAGCGACTACTTCTTGAAAACTATAAGTGATATTGATATGGGACTTTTTCTAAAATGATCAGTATGGAATGATGTTGATCCTTGTCGAAAATTATTTTGATGCGACGTTAATCATGGCCGCCAGTGACCATCTTTGTTTACATAGAGTTATATAATGAAAACTTGTAGCGACTACTCCTCTGAAACTACTTGACGACTTTTCATGAAACTTCATACGAATGTTGCTCTTGATGTCTAATTGATCCTAGCAAAACTTCAGGTCGGCCGGAAATTCAAGATGGCCGCCACGGCTAAAAATAGATTTTCATAAAACAAGTTTATGGCGACTACTTCTTGAAAACTATAAGTAATATTGATATGGGACTTTTTCTAAAATGATCAGCATGTCATGATGTTGGTCCTTGTCGAAAATTGTTTTGATTTGATATTAAACATGGCTGTCAGCGGCCATTTTTGTTTACATAGAGTTATCTAGTAAAAACTTGTAACGACTACTCCTCTGTAACTACTCGACGGATTTTCATGAAACTTTACAGGAATGTTGATCTTGATGTCTAATTGATCCTAGCAAAATTTCAGGTTGGCCGGAAATTCAAGATGGCCACCATGGCTAAAAATAGATTTTCAAAATTCAAGTTTGTAGCGACTACTTCTTGAAAACTATAAGTGATATTGATATGGGACTTTTTCTAAAATGATCAGTATGACATGATGTTGAACCTTGTCAAAAATTATTTTGATTTGACATTAAACATGGCCGCCAGCGGCCATCTTTGTTTGAATAGAGTTATATAATGAAAACTTGTAGCGACTACTCCTATGAAACTACTTGATGGATTTTCATGAAACTGCACAGGAATGTTGACCTAGCCATCAAAAATCTATCAGTAGAGCTTCAAGGTCATTGACCTCTTGTTGTTTTAAGCATTCTGCAGTGGAGGATGAGCTGTTTTCTTATTAAGCATTCTGCAATGGAGGTTGAGCTGGTTTTTATCAGCTTTCTGCAGTGGAGTATGAGCTGTTTTCCTTTTCAGCTTTTAGCAGTGAATGATAAATTGTTTTCTTTTTTAAGCAATCTGCTATGGAGGATGTGCTGTTTTCTTTTGAAGCTTTCTGCAGTGAAATGAGTGCAGATATTCGTCTGCTTTAAATGGAAATCTACCAAATGTTGTATTTACCATTTGGGAAATAATCCACTTATCCCTAATCCATCCAAAAAATTATTTGAAATGCTAGATTACTTAGAAAGGATACGTTTTAGCCCATAAGAAATGATAAGTTTTGTTTTATTCTGTTCTAACCATCTTTAAAATTATTTTTCAAGAGAGCTGTCTGTTCAACACAGGCAAAACACAACGTTAACTTGTGGATTCTTCATATTCAGCAGTTCTAGTTATGAAAAGTACCATGCCCAACATAATATCAATAGTTTCTATTTAGCATGCATGTTTTAAGGATTTAGCTATATTTATTGACTGATAGCTTTATTGTTAGCAATACCATGTGTGTAACATAGCCAAATTATTAGCCCAATAAACTAGAGCTTACTTTGGATGGGCCTTTTATAGGTCTGAACATTTCATTATGACATACATGTCTACAATGACAAAACACCACATCTGACAATAACCATTTTCAATTAAAATATTAAAAACAACACAAAAAAACAACACTATTTATCATTACAGTAACTACAATAAAGGTGGTTTGGGTGGGCTTGAAGGGAGGCTGGAAGCCATCATTTATTATGTTTGTTTGTTTGTTTGAATGGTGATTTACATCATTTTTAGCACATTTAAGGCCATCAGTTATACGACAGTCGATTTGTTTGTGATAGAGTAGGCAGACCACCCCATTTTGTTTGTGGTAGAGGAGGCAGACCACCCCATTTTGTTTGTGGTAGAGGAGGCAGACCACCCCATTTTGTTTGTGGTAGAGGAGGCAGACCACCCCATTTTTCCTTGGTAGAACCTGGTCTGTATACCTCCCGCCATCTGTAAGAATCGACACTTTCTCATTTACAAGTTGAGCTCCCAATGGGGTTCAAACCCACAGTGATAGGAGGCGAGAAGTCAATGTCAATAACCCCTCAACCATAGATGATCTATAAAAATTACCATGACCATAAGAATTCGTCATCTTCTGTATAACCCTGTCTGTCCTTCCATCCAAAACAAACATGTCTCAGCCATAACTTTGAAACAACTGAAAGGATTTCCATGAAACTTCACACAAATGAGGAGGTGTGTTATGTGCAAGAAACCTCAAAGGTCAAGGTCACACTTGTTTACCTTTAATAATTATAACAGTGGGTATTTTTCAACATGTTCCAATCATAAAAATGAATATTTATTACTATATTACCCTACAGAGGTGGCAGGGTATCCGATGACAAGTGGGTTAATAGTAATTATTAAGATATTTGTAACAATTTATTCGGTAATGCTAAGTTACCATATTGATTCTTGGTGATAAATTTTGAAAGATAACATGAATTCTGTGTGAAAAGTCGATGATCCTAAGATCAAGAAACTGCAGATATATGTTGTTTATCATGAGAACAGCTACTCCTGTATCAAAGATTAATATGTCCATGTTAACAGGCCGGGGTCATTTCCTCAATAATGCATGTGTCCATGTTAACAGGCTGGGGTCATTTCCTGAATAATGGATGTGTCCATGTTAACAGGCCGGGTTCATTTCCTGAATAATGCATGTGTCCATGTTAACAGGGCGGGGTCATTTTCTGAATAATGCATGTGTCCATGTTAACAGGCCGGGGTCATTTCCTGAATAATGCATGTGTCCATGTTAACAGGGCGGGGTCATTTTCTGAATAATGCATGTGTCCATGTTAACAGGCCGGGGTCTTTTCCTGAATAATGCATGTGTCCATGTTAACAGGCCGGGGTCATTTTCTGAATAATGCATGTGTCCATGTTAACAGGCCGGGGTCATTTCCTGAATAATGCATGTGTCCATGTTAACAGGCCGGGGGCATTTCCTAAATAATGGATGTGTCAATGTTAACAGGCCGGGTTCATTTCCTAAATAATGCATGTGTCCATGTTAACAGGCCAGGGTCATTTTCTGAATAATGCATGTGTCCATGTTAACAGGCCGGGGTCATTTTCTGAATAATGCATGTGTCCATGTTAACAGGCTGGGGTCATTTCCAGAATAATGGATGTGTCCATGTTAACAGACCAGGGTTTATTTCATGAATGATGGATGTGTCCATGTCAAAGTGGAGTTATTTCCTGAATAATGGATGTGTCCATGTCAAAGTCTGGGGTTATTTCCTGAATAACGAATGTGTCTATGTCACAGTCTGTGGTTATTTCCTAAATAATGGATGTGTCCATGTCAAAGTCTGGGGTTATTTCCTGAATAACTGATGTGTCCATGTCACAGTCTGTGGTTATTTCCTGAATATATAAACTGATGTTTCCATGTCACAGTCTGTGGCTATTTCCTGAATAATGGATGTGTCCGTGTAACAATCTGGGCTTTGTTTCCTGAATAATGGATGAGTCCATGTCACAATCTGGGGGGATTTCTAAATAATAGATGAGCATGTCCATATCACGGTCTGTGGTCATTTCCTGAATAAGCAATGCATCCAGGTTACTCAAATTCCTGAATGGCTTAATTTTACATTTTCCCCCAATCCATAAAGGTCTTTTTATTTTTAGATGTGACGTGGTGGCAGATCTCTGTGCATCAAGTCCCTGTGTGAATGGCGGAACTTGTGAGGCGTTTGGCATCACCCGCTGGCAGTGTAGCTGTCTTCCAGGTTTTCTCGGAGAACAATGTGAAATAAGCTATGGTATGTTACATACAGTAACTATGGTATGTTACACACAGTACTGTCATATGGTACGTTACATACAGTACTGGCATATGATACGTTACATACAGTACTATCATAAAATTATGGTAGATTACAATACAATACTAATAGTTAATAAAAAACATTGATTTGACCTAATTAATTATTTCTTGTTTCGAAGAACATTTATGCTTTTACTTTATACTCATCATGGGAGATATACATTTGAGAGAACAGTGAAACAACTTTTATTCCAACAGTTTGGAGAAAAGATGTTGCTGTTTTCTGAATAACTTAAATATTCGGAGAGTATTTGGATTAAAAAAGCTTACCTTTCATGTGAACATTGTTTGTGATTTGAACTATTTCAAAACTACAAGGCAGATATTTTCCCAAAACTGTTTGACATTCATTTGTTAAAAAATAATACACAATAAATCACTAAAAATATTTTAGGTATTTCTTGGTACATATTTTTATCTTACAGATGCTTGTACAGATAATCCTAATGGATGTCATTTTGGTGGCACGTGTGTGGACCGTCTTGATGGCATGTCTTTCACGTGCG
Organism: Cyrtodaria siliqua; assembly: GCA_037043455.1. Lineage (NCBI taxonomy): Eukaryota > Metazoa > Mollusca > Bivalvia > Adapedonta > Hiatellidae > Cyrtodaria > Cyrtodaria siliqua. The sequence goes on from JAWPHD010006465.1 coordinate 99,229, forward strand.
CATGTGTCGAGGGTTTTACGGGGGAACATTGTCAGACACCCCCAGATTATTGCGTCAAGTATCCTTGCCCGTATGGTGTGTGCGTCAACAACTACGTAACCATGAAGGCTGAATGTGTCTGTGATGGAGATACTGAAAAGAGTGAGTATGCCAAATGGTACATAACACATAAACCTTCATTGTCAGTATGAAACAGCTCTGCTTTTTTGTTGGCAGTAAAGTAGCATAAAAGCATATTAATATAATGTGCATATGTTGAGTTAAAATTTTGTTGTACTGGTCTGCTTTTTAGCCCTTGGTAACTGGCCAAAGGCCAGCAGAGCTTATGGGATGGTGAGTTGTCCGTCATTCGTCGTCCTCGTCCGTTAACTTTTGCCTTGTGAACATGATAGGGCCTTCATTATTAATCAGATCTTCACAAAACTTTACCAGGATCTTTATATCAATGAAAGCTCGGACAAGTTCGATAACCAGCCAGATCAGATTAGTTTCACCGGAGTCCCTTGATTTGCTGAAAAATGCCATATTCTGCCTTGTGAACACTCTAGCACCTTCATTTATTATTTGATCTTTACTAATCTTGTACAAATTGTTAATATCAATGAAAGCTCGGACAAGTTCGAAAACCAGCCAGATTGGAGTAGTAACAACAGAGTTATGGCCCTTGTTTTGCTGAAAAATGCGATTTTCAGCCTTGTGACCATTCTAACACCTTCATTTATTATTTGATCTTTATCAGACTTGCACAGATTGTTAATATCAATGAACGCTCGGACAGGCTCGAAAACCAGTGAGATCAGAACAGTAACACCAGATATATGGCCCTTGTTTTGCTGAAAAATGCCATTTTCTACCACTCTAGCACCTTCATTTATTATTTGATCTTTACCAAACTTGCTCAGATTGTTAATATCAATGAAAGCTTGGATTTTTGACAGAGTCATGTTCCATTATACACAAACTTTATCTGGATTAGTTTTCTTGAACTCCTGGCTGGATTTCAATGAAACTTGGCAGGAATGATCAGTACCATGCCTAGTTGTGTATATTGTTGTTGTGTTCCAGCTGAATGATTTTTAGCTTGACTATTCGAAGAATAAGAGAGCTTATAAATGTAATCACACCGGGGTCGGCGTCGGCGTCTTTCATCAAGGTTTGCGTGTAAGCTGTGTTTACAAGTCTATATCTCTTACATTTCTTATCCTAGCACAACCAAATTCGGCCATGGGCTTTCTTATAGCATTATCTTAAGGGCTGCATAAGTAATTTTGGTTCCTGTTACCCATGGGCTCCCATGGAACCCAAATTATGATAGCCCATAAAATGTGTCCCATTTCACATCAAATTTTGCGTGTAAGCTGTGTTTACAAGTCTATAATATCTCTTACAATTCTTACCCTAGCATAACCAGATTTGGCCATTAGCTTCCTTATAGCATTATCTGAAGGGCTGCTTAAGTAATTTTGGTTCCTGTAACCCCTGGGCGCCCATGGAACCCAAATTCTGATAGCTCTTAAAATGTGTCTGTTTCACATCAAATTTTGCGTGTAACCTGTGTTTACAGGTCTATATCTCTTACATTTCTTGTCCTAGCTGAACTAAATTTTGGAATTAGTTTCCTTATAGTATGTTGTAAAGGGTTGGATAAGTAATTTTGTCTTCTGCAAATTCTGGGCTCCCATGGAACCCAAATTGTGATGGCCCATAAAATGTGCAATAAAGGCAGATCTAGGTTTGCATGTAAGCATGTATATATCTATAATTTTGGTTTGGGATTTCTTATAGCATTATGCATCTTATTCATACTTCACCGATATTGGGGCATGGGCTCCCTCCTCCCCCACCCCGCCCCTACTCCCACCCCACTCCACACCTTTTTTTTTTTCTTTACTTTTTTTTTTTAACATATTTCTGTGTTGTTTTAGTAAATTCTTACACATATATCTTGCCCCCTCCCCTCCCCCCATTACTAGATATCAACTGATTTTACATTAGTGGTTCCTATCAGGTGGTGGACCATAATTCACTGAAATTGCTTATTATGTTGTGATTGCACGATTCAGTCGATAAAAAGCTCTCGTTTATTTCCCACTTCTTTCAGTCAGTAACTTGTGCCCACGTCCAGACACCCCAGACAATGGCATCATACTGTCATTGAAGGATTACTTCATAACGGGAGATCAGATCAACTACCGCTGTTACGATGGATACACCCTTGTAGGAACCTCCACCATGACTTGTCTGAATACCGGAGTATTTAATCTACAAGATCCTTCATGTGAAGGTAAGGTCTACTGGTTCAGTTTTAGATTTGTTTTAATGGATATGTTGTGTTAATGGCCCTTTTACAGCTGTATCAATGAGCTATCTCAGACTGTATTTGTAGAGATTTTAAGGCTGTAATAATGGGTCATTCTGGAAGTTTTTTTGTATCGCCTGCAAAACATGGCGAACACTTAGGTTTTACTGTGTCCCTTGTCTTGCGGCATCGTCTGATGTCAGTCGAGAGTCGTCTGACGTCCATCGGTAGTTCAGGAATAAGATATTGGGAACAAAATGTAGTTGATAGGTAGCTTATATGGAAAAGCTTTGTATTACATTTCAGGTCACTGGGGTCAAGGTTGCTGTTACTAAAAATCGTAAAATGGTTTCTTGCCAATAACTTTAGGTAGATATGAGATATTGCCAAGAAACTTGCTGTGTGGGTACCTTATAAAAGACGAAAGCTTGGTATTGCATTTGAGGTCACTTAGGTCAAGATCAAGGTCACTCTTACTAGAAATAGAAAAGTGGTTTCCGGACAATAGCTTCAGTTAGGAATGAAATATTGGGAAAAAACTAGCTGTGTAGGTAGCTTATATGAAGAATAAATTTGGTATTGCATTTGAGGTCACTTGGGTCAATATGCCAAGGTTGCGGTTTAAAATATAAAAATGGTTTCGGGGCCAATAGCTTGAGTTAGGAATGAGATATTGCGTAAAAGAATGTTGTGTAGGTAGCTAATATATGGAAAGGAAGCTTGGTATTGCATTTGAGGTCACTTGGGTCAAGGTCGCTGTTACTAAAAATAGAAAAATGGTTTCTTTTGAAAATAACTTTAGTTATGAATGAGATATTGCAACGATACTTGCTAGGTAGCTTATATGGAAAGTAAGTTTGGTATTGCATTTGAGGCCACTGGGGTCAAAGTCAAGAACACTGTTACTTAAAATAGTAAAATGGTTTCTGGCCAATAATTTTAGATAAAAATAAGATAACAAAACAAAACTTGTTGTGTAGGTAGCTTATATAGAAAGGAAACTTGTTATTGTAAATTTTACAGATTTTACCCAAGATTTCATATTCAGTATTACATTTGTCTTCTTGTAAATTGTTTTTGCTGAATATTCTTAATCTTCTAAACTGCTCTTTCAGTTCACTACTGCGCCATTCCATCTCTTGATGCACACAATGGCTGGTATGAGCCCACTATTGTCAACGGTCAACTGATGTTTGGCGAAGTGATTACTGCGTACTGTAGCTTGAATGATAAGAAGTTTTCCAGGAAAGTTATGTGTACGTTATCGAGTCCCGATGGACAAGTAACATTGGTCACATCAGCTGGAGCATTTACTATTTCATCAGTTTGTCCAGGTAAAGTAAATATAAGGACTATCATTTACTTGTCTTTCATGAGACTGGGGCTCACCGTCTCTGTGATTATCATTGTCACATTCATATTCAGATTTTGAATTGAGGTTTTAAGGCGCACCAACCAGGGCTTCTAAAATTTTAAAATGCAAATCGGTCCAGGTTTTTAACTGCCGTAAGAATCGCACTTATTTTGAAAAAAATCACTAAAATCGCCGTACCCCACCCACCAAAATTTATTTTTTTCCGTTCAGTCATTGATATAGAGAACTATTTAAAATGTATGTTTGTATTATATTTGTATTATTTATAACTTACTTTATCACAATTTGTACATTTTAATGACTGACATCATGTCTTCGCTTTACTGGATGAATAATTTTCACTCAATATTAAAAGTGTTGATCATTTGAGGAATTAAACCGGAAGTGTCTAATAGACCGGAAGTCGCGTGAAGTTCATTTGTCGGTTCTAACACTCTCACAACATTGACCAAAATCTTTTTGCGGCGAACTGATGCCATGCCATCAAATTTTACTTGTTTATTTTGATATGCGTTGTGCTGCAGCTAGCCACTACGTACAAATTACCAAACAGCTCGTACATATCGTAGTGTTTCGCCCCTGCGCCACGTCGAGGCCCAACACATCCGACTTCAGCAGGAGTAAATTTGAGTAATATCGTTTTTCATCAATTAGCTTAATTAATACCAAATGTTACGACTAACGCAAACAATTTCGGTCTGACTTAAAAAAAAAACGGTCACTTTCCTTAATTAATGTTATTAATATTATACTTAAAGTTATTGCAAAAAAAAATCAAACAAACAATTAACACATCTCGGTATTTTAATTCTTTTTAATGACGCAAACAAACTTCATTCCCAGCTTTGGCCACTTAAAAAAACAAACCGACACAAGGAAACAGGCTAACACCTTACGACTAACGGTATATCAAAGAAATTACAGTCGGTAACACTCGCTTCAGTGCACCGACAGAACGCGTGATATACTTTCACTGATCACACATCAAAGGCATATGCTACCCCGCTATAGACTCTTCCGGAAAACTCCCTACTATCGGTAATGGTTTAGTCCAAATTGACTAAATTGACCTACTTTCGCACAGCGAGTGACAAACAATCGTGTTATGGATCAAAGAATATTGCCGCAAGGCATATTTCAAGGAGTGTGTAAGGTAATTGTAGATTATTTAACGACCTATAGATGAAATATCTGGGACCGATTTTAACAGGGATTTTGAAAATAAAATCGGTCCGGAGACACAGAATTCGGTCTGAAGACCGAGAAACCGGCAATTTTAGAAGCCCTGGCACCAACACAAATATGTTATATGGCGTGAACAGGAATGAATATTCCAGACCCACTCTGTTTACATGTTGATAAAAATGTACAAAATGGGGCTAGAACCTTCTCATCTGCAAAGCTGCAAAGTCGCTGCAAATTCTATTGTAAACACTACATTTTTCACGATCATTGTTTTCTGCCACTACTTAAGTAGCACCTGAAACAATGCAGCTAATAATGATGAAGACTGTTAATGCTAAAAAATAAAAAAATTGAACAAATTCTTCCTTTGAACCAATGGCCCACTGGTCTTGTTGTTTTATTTTCTCATAATAAACAACTATTGGCTCATGGGTTCAATTGAATTGAATTGGATTTTATAGTCGCACCAACAGCTAAGGTCATATGGCGACTTTCCAGCTTTCACTGGTGGAAGAAGACCCCAGGTGCCCCTCTGGGCAATTTTCGTGCATGGGCGGGCACCTGGGTAGAGCCACCGACATTCCGCAAGCCAGCTGGATAGCTTCTCATGGGTTCAAATCCCATTAATCCCAGTGAGTCAGATTTTTTTAAACTTGTGTCATTGGTTATGTTAATCAGTTGTTTTTCTTTATTTAATTTGCTCAAACTGCCATGGCCTTTTAGACAGTAGAGCAATACAGGCCCTCCTGGGCCTCTTATCTTACGGCTTGTTATTTCTCACCCATTTTGTGGAGGGGAGATGATGTTTTTGTGCTGTATCTTAATGTCATCTGTATGTCACAAAATGTGTCCAGACTAGTTTTCCTGAACCCTTAGCTGGATTTCAATGAAACTTGACAGAGATGATCAGTACCAAGCTTAGTGACGCATATCATCGTCATGTTCCAAATGAATAATTTTTGGCAGAGTTATGACTCTTTAAAGGTTTTAATACACAAACTTTATCCGGACTAGTTCTCCTGAACCCCTGGGAGGATTTCAGCAGAGATAATATGTACCAAGCCTAGTTGCGCATATCACCGCCGTGTCCTGTCTGAATGATTTTTGGCAGAGTTATTGCCCTTTAAAGGTTTTAAAAACTTTGTCCGGACTAGTTCTCCTGAACCCCTGGTCGGATTGCAACAAAGCTTGGCAAGGATGATCAGTACTAATGCTTGTTGCGCATAGTTTTGCCATTTTTCGGTTGAATGATAATTGGTTGAGTTATGGCCCCTTATACAGAAACTTTGTCTGGACTAGTTCTCCTGAACCCCTGGCTTGATTTCAATGAAACTTGGCAGGGATGATCAGTACCAAGGCTAGTTGCGCAGACCATTGTTGTGTTTCAGTTGAATGATTTTTGGTGGAGTTGTGGCCCTTTAAAGGTTCTCATTTCGTTGTCAAGTTCCAGTTGAATAATTTTTGACAAAGTTATGGCTCTTCAAAGGATTTAATACACAAACTTTGTCCGGACTAGTTCTCCTGAACCACTGGCCGGATTTCCAACTAAACTTGGTAGGGATGATCAGTGTTTTAAACCTTTTAACATTATCTCTTTACCAGAAAAAGACTGAACATTATCTATTTTTTTACCATGAATATTATCTCTTTACCAGAAATAGTCTGTGAACATTATCTCTTTACCAGAAATAGACTGTGAACCTTGTCTCTTTACCAGAAATAGACTGTGGTGCACCTGTACTTCACAAGGGAGCTTATTTGACGCCATCTAATGGAACCACCACGTTTCCTGATTCAGAGACATTTACTTTTAACTGTGAGCTGGGATACACAAGGCTGGGTTGTAGTGAAGCTGGGAACCAGGGGATTACATGCAAGGAAAGTGGCCACTGGAGCATGGGTTCTCTCACTTGTAGAGGTGTGTATATTTTAAACAGTCTATTAAATCATTTTAGAAGTATTTTATTATTAGAATTTTGTGTTTTCTGGATTTCAAGAACCTCATTACTCAATGTCAAGTAAAACCTCAGTGTGTTCTGTGAATGTAATGAGTGTTAAATTAACTGGGTTTTTTGGTCCAATTTTTATCACTGAACCAATCAGAACCAATCAGAATGCTTCATTCATATTTTCATTTGGTTGTTTCTATCACTTTCTGGTATTATGACATCACATCCTTGTAATTTTAATATCACGTGATGCAACTCACTGTGTTCTGAGAACTGACTGAGCATTTAATTTGCTGTGAGAAACCGATTTATACTGTTAGTATCTCTCAATGAGTAATGAGTTTCTTGAAACCAAGAATCATAAAATTCTAAATATAGAATAATAACAGCTTAACAAAAATATCCCTTGCCCGTTCCCCCCTTATTATTGATTGTTGTAGATCATCTGCCTGCGGCGTCCGGTCATTACAGCATACTATGGATCTGTGACAGGATGATGATGGACATCCCTGTGTATTAACATTATAGAACATATTGTAATGCAAATAACTAAAAAGGAAGCATTGTCTATGAAAATTCACTGTGCCTGCAGGTATGCGGTGTAAGGATCCAGGCACGCCGGGCGGGATGAGGCAGGTAGTGACGAGTTACAACGTGGGCCAGGAGGTCACATTCTTGTGTGATAAGGAAGGGCACGAACCCAACAAACCACCCATGTACTGTGCATTCAATAAAACAAATGGGAAAACGTATTGGGAGGGCTCTGTGCCAGCTTGTGTTGGTGAGTAATACTAGTTGTACTTTTAAAAATGATCGGAGGTGAGTTTGATGAACTTTTATGTGTCAGACTTATTTAGTGCCAGTAATGCAATTTTGTAGTAAAAATGTTGTCAACTTGTAAATATTGTTCCGAAGTTATTGGTCATAGTAAATGGAGTATTTTTCTCATAAATTGATACAATAATGAATTTTCCCCCTTAAAATGATTTAATTATACCTCCGCTTTCACAAAGTGAAGTGGGGGCTATTTAGGAATCACATTGTGTCATGTCGCATCCCGTAACACATTTTTGTCCCGTTGCATTGCACCGCAATGTGTCCTGTCATATCGTAACACATTTTTATACCCCCGCTTTCACAAAGTGAAGTGCGAGCTATATAGGAATCACGTTGTCCTTAACGTCCCATCGCGTCTTGTTCCGTGACATAACACATTTTCTGTCACGTCCCGTCGCGTAACACTTTCTCTTTATACTTGCAGATCTCCAACACTTTTAAATGGATTGTTCCCAAACTTCATATACTCATAACAACTGATGACCTTATGTACCTGTACATCACCCATCATTGATTGCCTAATTTATTACAGAATTATGGCCCTTTGTTTGACTTAGAATTATCCACTTATATATAAGACCTAGAATTCAAACATTTTCGAATTGATTGTTCCCAAACTTAATATACACATAGCAACTGATGACCTTATCTCCCTGTACATCACCCATCATTGATTGCTTATTTTTTATTTCAGAATTATGGCCCTTTGTTTGACTTAGTATTTTCGACTTTAATATTGTATAATGACCTAGAATTGTTCACTTCATAATGAACTTCATGTGGCTTTCACTTTAACACTTTTCATGGATTGTTATTAGCTCTACTGACCAAGCAGAGCTTATGGGATGGCGAGTTGTCCATCGTCCGTCTGTTCGTCATTGACTTTTGTCTTGTTAAGACGATAGGGCCTTCATTTTTCATCTGATCTTTACCAAACTTTAACAAGTTGTTAATATCAATGAAAGCTCGGACAAGTTCGAAAACCAGCAAGATCAGACCTGTAACAGCGGAGTTATGGCCCTTGATTTAGTTAAAAATGCTATATTGCTATATTTTGCCTTGTTAAGACAATAGGGCCTTCATCGAACACTTTTGAATGGGTTGTTCCCAAACTTAATATAAACATAACAACGGTGACCTTATGTCTCTCTACATCACCCATTATTGATTGCTTAATTTTATTACAGAATTATTTGACTTAAAATTTAAGTGGGGGTATTCATCACCTTCAGTGAAAGTTCTAGTTAAATTTTAGTGTGATTTTTCGAAAAGAAAAAAAAAACAACTTATGAATATGTAATCATGTCGGCATTGCCGTCCCACTCCACCTTGAGTTTTGCATGTAAACTGTGCTACCAGTCTATATGTTTTAGTTTTATCTCCCTAGCTCAGCCATTTATTTTGGAGCTTCCTCATAGTATTATCTGAAGGGCTGCGTAAGTAATTTTGGTTCCTCTAATCCCGTCTACTTTCATGGAACCCAAATTGTTCATTGTCCATTTTCTCATAACAGTTAGCATGTAAACGTTGTTACCAGGACTAAATCTCTTATATTTCTTGTCCAAGCTCAAGCAAAATTGAGCATGGGCTTCCTTATAGTATTATCTGCAGGAGTTGAAATGTAATTTTATATAAATTCTGGACACATGGAACCCAAATTTTACAAAAAAAGTAGATCAGGGTTTGCTGAAATCTGTTGTAGATGTATGTTCCTCTTAAATTACTTTTCTTGCCTCATTTGCATGACATGGTATAGCACTATCTAGATGGGTGCATAAGTAATTCAGGCTCAAATGTATAAACAAATTTGAATTAACCCATGAAGTATTTAACAATTGCTTTACAGACTCATCTCCACCTAAGTTTTCGAACTTGCCATCGGTGCCTGTGTACGTGACATACCTTACACCCGCTGACTATACTGAGCCAAACATTAAAGACAACTCTGGCCAGTTGGCGACATACAGTACGAGTAATAATTTTCGACCTGGAGATGTGATACAGTCTGCCCAAACAATTACGTACCAAGCTACAGATTATGCTGGCTTGAACAGCAGCTATGTACTCCACATTATGGTCATAGGTAGGTCGTTTGATTTAACATAATTATTCAAACTTAAAAGGTTTCTCTTTCTCAAACATTACTCTTGTTTGCTCATGCTATCATTCTTCATCCTTGTCTCTGTCCCCTTTATTCTCACATGAGATTTCATATAGAAAAATAGAACCATATAAACTATTTATATAAACCATTTGCTGGCTTTGAGATTTAAATGCCCCACTCTCAACACAGACTACTGTATAGACCCTGTAATCTATGTGTATGCTGCTTCTAGATTGCTTCACTTTTGTTTTTATATATCCAGACATATTTTTCTCTCTCTCAGATCCATCAGATGTGCCAGCCTTAACATGTGAGGATAGGGAATTTTATGTGACTACTGATGCTCTCACCCTAATTGACTTGTATGCTGAGATGGAGGTTAATGCACCCAAGGTTGTCGTGGAACAACCTGTGGTAGAAGTCAGTGTTGAGAACATTGGACATATGGTGCCCATACGTGTGATAGTCACAAATGAACATGGCTTCTCATCCTCATGCTCTTTCCTTGCTACAGTCAAAGGTGAGTGGTTATGCAGCCTCATGCTCTTTCCTTGCCTCAGTCAAAGGTAAGTGGTTATGCAGCCTCATGCTCTTTCCTTGCCACAGTCAAAGATGAGTAGTTATCCAACCTTCCACAGTCAAAGGTGAGTGATTATCCAGCCTCATGCTTTATCCTTGCCACAGTCAAAGGTGAGTGGTTATCCAGCCTTTTGCTCTTTCCTTGCCACAGTCAAAGGTGAGTGGTTATCCAGCCCCATGCTCTTTCCTTGCCACAGTCAAAGGTGAGTGGTTATCCAGTCTCATGCTTTATCCTTGCCACAGTCAAAGGTGAGTGGTTATCCAACCTCATGCTCTTTCCTTGCCACAGTCAAAGAAGAGTGATTATCCAGCCTAATGCTCTTTCCTTGCCACAGTCAAAGGTGAGTGGGTATCTAGCCTCATGCTCTTTCCTTGCCACAGTCAAAGGTGAGTGGTTATCCAGCCTTTTGCTCTTTCCTTGCCACAGTCAAAGGTGAGTGGTTATCCAGCCTCATGCTCTTTCCTTGACACAGTCAAAGGTGAGTGGTTATCCAGCCTTTTGCTCTTTCCTTGCCACAGTCAAAGGTGAGTGGTTATCCAGCCTCATGCTCTTTCCTTGCCACAGTCAAAGGAGAGTGATTATCCAGCCTAATGCTCTTTCCTTGCCACAGTCAAAGGTGAGTGGTTATCCAGCCTCGTGCTCTTTCCTTGCCACAGTCATAGGTGAGTGGTTATCCAGCATCATGCTTTATCCTTGCCACAGTCCAAGGTGAGTGATTATCCAGCCTAATGATCTTTCCTTGCCACAGTCAAAGGTGAGTGTTATCCAGCCTAATGCTCTTTCCTTGCCACAGTCAAAGGTGAGTGGTTATCCAGCCTAATGCTCTTTCCTTGCCACAGTCAAAGGTGAGCAGTTATCCAGCCTCATGCTTTATCCTTGCCATAGTCAAAGGTGAGTGATTATCCAGCCTAATGCTCTTTCCTTGCCACAGTCAAAGGTGAGTGGTTATCCAGCATAATGTTCTTTCCCTGCCACAGTCAAAGGTGAGTGATTATCCAGCCTAATGCTTTATCCTTGCCACAGTCAAAGGTGAGTGGTTATCCAGCCTCATGCTCTTTCCTTGCCACAGTCAAAGAAGAGTGATTATCCAGCCTAATGCTCTTTCCTTGCCACAGTCAAAGGTGAGTGGTTATCCAGCCTCATGCTCTTTCCTTGCCACAGTCAAAGAAGAGTGATTATCCAGCCTTTTGCCATTTCCTTGCCACAGTCAAAGGTGAGTGGTTATCCAGCCTCATGCTCTTTCCTTGCCACAGTCAAAGGTGAGTGGTTATCCAGCCTTTTGATCTTTCCTTGCCACAGTCAAAGGTGAGTGGTTATCAAGCCTCATGCTCTTTCCTTGCCACAGTCAAAGGAGAGTGATTATCCAGCCTAATGCTCTTTCCTTGCCACAGTCAAAGGTGAGTGGTTATCCAGCCTAATGCTCTTTCCTTGCCACAGTCAAAGGTGAGCAGTTATCCAGCCTCATGCTTTATCCTTGCCATAGTCAAAGGTGAGTGATTATCCAGCCTAATGCTCTTTCCTTGCCACAGTCAAAGGTGAGTGGTTATCCAGCATAATGTTCTTTCCCTGCCACAGTCAAGGGTGAGTGATTATCCAGCCTAATGCTTTATCCTTGCCACAGTCAAAGGTGAGTGGTTATCCAGCCTCATGCTCTTTCCTTGCCAAAGTCAAAGAAGAGTGATTATCCAGCCTAATGCTCTTTCCTTGCCACAGTCAAAGGTGAGTGGTTATCCAGCCTCATGCTCTTTCCTTGCCACAGTCAAAGAAGAGTGATTATCCAGCCTTTTGCCCTTTCCTTGCCACAGTCAAAGGTGAGTGGTTATCCAGCCTCATGCTCTTTCCTTGCCACAGTCAAAGGTGAGTGGTTATCCAGCCTTTTGATCTTTCCTTGCCACAGTCAAAGTTGAGTGGTTATCAAGCCTCATGCTCTTTCCTTGCCACAGTCAAAGGAGAGTGATTATCCAGCCTAATGCTCTTTCCTTGCCACAGTCAATGGTGAGTGGTTATCCAGCTTCGTGCTCTTCCCTTGCCACAGTCAAAGGTGAGTGGTTATCCAGCCTCGTGCTCTTTCCTCGCCACAGTCAAAGGTGAGTGGTTATCCAGCCTCATGCTTTATCCTTGCCACAGTCAAAGGTTAGTGATTATCCAGCCTAATGCTCTTTCCTTGCCACAGTCAAAGGTGAGTGGTTTCTAGCATAAGGCTTTATCCTTGCCACAGTCAAAGGTGAGTGATTATCCAGCCTAATGCTCTTTCCTTGCCACAGTCGAAAGAGAGTGGTTTTCCAGCCTTGTGCTCTTCCCTTGCCACAGTCAAAGGTAAGTGGTTATCCAGCCTCATGCTCTTTCCTTGCCACAGTGGAAAATTGAGTGGTTAACCAGCCTTGTGCTCTTTCCTTGCTACAGTCAAAGGTAAGTGGTTATCCGGCTTCATGCTCTTTCCTTCCCACAGTGGAAAATTGAGTGGTTAACCAGCCTTGTGCTCTTTCCTTGCTACAGTCAAAGGTAAGTGGTTATCCGGCTTCATGCTCTTTCCTTGCCACAGTGGAAAATTGAGTGGTTAACCAGCCTTGTGCTCTTTCCTTGCTACAGTCAAAGGTAAGTGTTATCCAGCTTCATGCTCTTTCCTTGCTACAGTCAAAGGTGAGTGGTTATCCAGATTTGTGCTCGTTCCTTGCCACAGTAAAAGGTGAGTGGTAATCCAGCCTTGTGCTCTTTCCTTGCCACAGTAAAAGGTGAGTGGTAATCCAACATTGTGCTCTTTCCTTGCCACAGTAAATGGTGAGTGGTAATGCAACATTTTGCTCTTTCCTTGCCACGGTCAAAGGTCAGTGGTTATCCAGCCTTGTGCTCATTCCTTTTCACAGTCAAAGGTGAGTGGTAATCCAACCTTGTGCTCTTTCCTTGCCACAGTCAAAGGTCAGTGGTTATCCATCCTTGTGCTCTTTCCTTGCTATGGTCAAAGGTGATCTTATTTTAAAAATTTGCTATTTCATTATACTCAATTTCTTGTATTAATTCTACCACCCTCTTGAAATAATTCTTATTCACCTCAAGCATGATAAATTGATGATTGGCATTATGAATGTTATTTTGTGCTCATCATTCAAAAAATGTTTGCAAAACTTTTCTAAAAAATTATAGTACATTAAATATTTTACAGAAATATTTCTGTTTTCTTGACATTTAATGACTTGATATTGGCCATTTAATGACGAACATTGGCCTCAAGACTGTAAATTATACGTTGAATATAAAACCCAACTTGTCATTACAGCTGGTGGATGTTTCCCAGGCTTGCTGTCCAAGGATGAGAATGCAGTGACAAATTGTTCATCTAACACTGAGTGTGTGCGGACATGCAGTCCTGGTTACGTGTTGCCAAATGGTGGGGTACGACAGACACTTGTCTGTACTGGACAAAATTCGTGGTTACCACAGCCGCGGCCATGTCTAAGTAAGTTTGCTGTCTCACAGTCACTTTGTTGATGTCATCCGCAACAGAGTTTACACACTGAGTTTTCCCACCGAGTGCCACAACCAGCTTCTCTGATCCACTTCTCTGATGCGTGTTGTCATGCATCTTCTGTGCCAACTACCCTTTGAGGGCTTATTTACTAGAAACATTTCATGGTCATTCTGATTGGTAATGGACCGTGGCAGTTCTGAACAAACAAACAATGCATACAGATGGATTTCAGATGTAATTTCACTCAGGTATTGCACACCAATATCTGCACACCAATATCTGCACACAGATATCTGTACACAGAAAAATATTGCATACATATGTACTACACACAGATGTTCTGTAACCAGACATATTACAGATTTATTACACAGATATGCTACAAACAGACATACTACACACATATGTTCTATTTGAGTGAGATATGGATGTATTGCTTGGCGTAAAGTGAAAGACAATTTGCTCAAGAAGGGGATGTGAGTTAAACATCAATTATCAACCAAAACAAGTACACACATTGTTTGTTAGAGCTATTCTTAAAGTGGTATGTGAAGGACTTGGGGTAAAAAGTTAGTAACATTTTACTACAACCACTAACATACATTTTTACTAAGCAGTTACCTTCCTTGACTGTAGAAAGCTTCTTGGGCTTAAACAAGTAGACCTCTGTTTTGTATATATATATATTAAACTGTGGACATTTCCCCTGTTTAGGGGGCCGCAGTGGCCAAGTGGATAACTCATTCGACTCTGAATCCGGATATCATGGGTTCGAGCCTGACTGGGGCCACCACTGGGTTACTTCGGTTTGTCCTAAGGCAAGGCACCTTCCCTAACCTCGTCCATCAGATGGGGGCGTAACTGGGTAGTCCCATGTATCAGAACCTAAAATCCAAGCACGTTATAGAACTGTTGGGATCTCATTACGTGGTCCGAGTATTAACTTTCATACCCCATCCAAACCCTTCTCTAAGAAGCGAAAGCAGGGTTGGCTGGGGTATGAAATAAAACCTTAATTTCGGTTTAAAAATGTTGCATACGGTAAATTAAAACATTTAATAGGTAATTTCAAACAGGTTGTCACATTTTTTTCAGTAAAAAAGGTTTTTAAACGTGTTTTATTGTCGAAATATCAGTTATAAAATCCTGCTAATATAAGCTTTCCCATCACTTAATGGAATTAAGGTTGGACCACGTAATGATTTGATATTAAGTGAAGGGCAAGGTTCCCCGATTCCTGCGTATCCTTCCCTTCACTCTGGCGCTGCTCAAACTGACCTATACAATGTGTTGATGAGCCATTAAACAACAGTTAAATACAATCTTATGTTAAGTTCCATGTGACAAATGTGGATCATGTTCATCATTTTAGACAGGGTTGGATACGGTGCTTTTGAGTCTAAAATCTTAGTCTTATATTTTCAAATTGAAAGTGAAAATGACAAATTCAGCAGGGTCTAAACAAACTAGACATCTAGAGAAAAGCAGATTTCTTGATACTGGATATTTCGAACAGCATACTTAAAGGTTTGCAACAAAGACATGTTTTACATTTGTTTGGCCCATGGAAGAATTTATTTATCAGGGCTTGAAATTAGCACTAGTCCGGTAGCCCGTGGCTAATAAAAATGCTGCCGGGCTACCAAATTATTGTGTTCGGGTAGGCCAATGGGCTGTAAAAAATTATTATAAACTGATAGATTGACAGCACTTTTAAAACCGAATATTTCCATAGTTTCCATAAATGCCTATAGGACATTATTAACAATTTTTAACAAAATCTTTATTATACCCCTTGCAAAGTGTGTGTGTGTGTGTGTGTGGGGGGGGGGGGGGGGGGGTGGTGGTATACTGGAATCACCTGGTCCGTCCATCTGTCTGTCCATCTGTCCGTAGACGCAATTCTTGTCCGGGCTATTTCTCAATAACACCTTCTTAGAATTTCGCGAAACTTGCTAGGAAGTATCAGTATCAGTATCAAGTGGACATGCGCATACTATGGCGACGTTCAGGTTCGATAATTTTCCACTGAGTTATGGCCCTTTGTAGTTCTAATATCTGTCCCCTTCTTAGAATTTCGCGAAACTTGCTAGGAAGTATCAGTATCAAGTGCACATGCGCATACTATGGCGACGTTCAGGTTCGATAATTTTCCACTGAGTTATGGCCCTTTGTAGTTCTGATATCTGTCCCCTTCTTAGAATTTCGCGAAACTTGCTAGGAAGTATCAATATCGAGCGGACATGCACATACTATCATGACGTTCCGTCCATCTGTCCGTAGACGCAATTCTTGTCCGGGCTATTTCTCAATAACACCTTCTTAGAATTTCGCGAAACTTGCTAGGAAGTATCAGTATCAAGTGGACATGCGCATACTATGGCGACGTTCAGGTTCGATAATTTTCCACTGAGTTATGGCTCTTTGTATTTCTAATATATATATATATATATTGTCTGGGCTATTTCTCTAAAACTCCTTGTTAGAATTTAGCGAAACTTGCTAGACGCAATTCTTGTCCGGACTATTTCTCAATAACTCCTTAGAATTTCGCTAAACTTGCTAGGAAGTATCAATATCGAGTGGACATGCGCATACTGTCTTGACGTTTCAGTTCGATAATTTTCCACTGAGTTATGGCCCTTTGTAGTTCTAATATATATAATATATATATATAATATGAAATTCTTGTCTGGGCTATTTCTCTAAAACTCCTTGGTGGGCACTCCTCAGTTTCGCATAAATGTCCATGGTGTAAATCAGAAAGAAATAATAATTATGAAGCACATGTTTGATGTTTTTTTCAGTTTTGAGTACTTCTAAGTTTATTTTGGTGTATTGGAATAGGCACTCTTTGGGTTTTTTGGAGGCTATAAATAGAAAAATGTGGACCTATCAAAAACTTCCAAATAGTAGGTAAAATGGCTGGAATTGACACACGGATTGATCAGCTTGGAATAACTTTAAAACGCCAAAGTAGGTATGTAAAATTAAGCATTTCCTGATATGCAAGAGCATTATTAGTGCAGACATGATCCTGATATGAGTAGGATTTTTTATTTTTTTATTTATTGATATTTGAAATATTGCTAAAATTGCTTTTTTAGCATGTTTTGAGGGGTGGGGTAATCTTAAAGAAATGGGACTAAAGTTGTACAGAAAATGCTTTTTGATACTTTTATTTGGTATGGAAACATGGGTAATTTTATTGTCTTCTAAGAAATGTATGACACAATGAGGATGTGATTTATTTTTGCTCAAGGATTCAGGCTAAGGGCTTGTCATGGGTTTGATGATTGAGAAATGTACATTAAACTGTGGAGTGCCCCCTTGTTAGAAATTTGCGAAACTTGCTAGGAAGTATCAGTATCAAGTGGAGATGTGCATACTGTCATGACGTTCCGGTTCAATAATTTTTCACTGAGTTATGGTCCTTTGTATTTTTAATGCATTTCATACTTGGTAGTGAAATAAAAAATTCTTGTGCGCGCTATTTCTCTGAAACCCCATGTTATAATTTCGTGAAACTTGCTACAAAGCATCAATATCAAGTGAATATGCGCATATTATCCTGACGTTCCGGTTCGATAATTTTCCACTGAGTTATGGCCCTTTGTATTTCTAATATACTGGTATATATATAATACAAGAATTTCTTGTCCGGGCTATTTCTCTAAAACTCCTTGTTAGAATTTATTGAAACATGCTAGGAAGTATCAATATCAAATGGAGATATGCATACTGTCATGACATTGTAGTAAAATAATTTTTCACTGAGTTATGGCCCTTTTTATTTTTAATGCATTTCATACTTGGTAGTCAAACAGAAAATTCTTGTTCACCCTATTTCTCTAAATCCCATGTTATAATTGCGTGAAACTTGCTACAAAGCATCAATATCAAGTGGAGATGATGCGCATATTGTTGTGACGTTCCGGTTTGATAATTTTCCACTCAGTTATGGCCCTTTGTATTTTAATGCATTTCATACTTGGTAGTCAAATAGAAAAGTCTTGTCCGAGCTTTTTCTCTATAATATATGTCTATATATCTTATAGGAACAAAGTCTTGTATGTTTACCCACTCCCCAACAACTTGCCAGCCTCCTGCGACAGTTCTAGTTTATTTTACATTGATTGTAAAGAAAGCTCTATGAACTTATTTGAATCACTCTCGATGTCTTCCTGGGTAGAACCAGTACTAAGCAAATGCAGATAAAGTGTCTTGCTCAGGGACACAACGCATATGGCAGTGGCGGCGATCATGGGTCCAACGCTCTACCACTAGACCACAGCGTTCCACTTATGTGCTTTGGATAACCTTGCCTACATAAGAAATGTGGAGATACCTTCAAAATGCATTTAAAACTCACAAAAAGAAATTAAAACTTGAATTAAAATAGAATTTTTTGTTGAACATCATATTCATATATATTGAGCTAGTAAATTTTTAGCAGGTCTAGTGATTATTACCCAACTACTAGACCATCCAACTACTAGACCGGCGGTCTAGTAAACTGAAAATGTTAATTTTTAGCCCGGTTTATATGCAAAATTAACTATAATTGCGACGTTAATATTGTATTGGTTTTCAGGTATCAGCAACCCAACTGTGAGAAATGTGATATTGGTGAACTATGTTTACCCCTATGAAATAAAGAACTGTCTTGTTGCCCATGACAGCAAGTTGCGGACATCTCTGTCAACCATCAGTGAGAAGATCTCTGCATTATGTCTGAATGAAGATGGTTCCTACATGAGGTGGGAGGCGAAAAATGTTTCATCTGTTGCAGGAGACGTTAATACCGTAAGTAGACCTTATGCTGGAACACTAAAGAAACATTTGTTTTTTATGCCCCGCCAGTACTTATAGTGTTATCCCTGTCTGTGCATGCATGTTGAAAATGCTTTCCAGACTCTTACTTGGTTAATTGTTATCCAATCTTCTCCAAACTTGGTAATTTGTATATGGGCACAATGTCTTATGGCTATAAAGTTTGATAATCGTCCCCATCGCCTCAGTAACTCCAGAGTTATGCCCCTTGGAATAATAAAAAATCATGAAATGTCTGTCTGTCTGCCAGTCACAAATGTTTTTGCCACTACTCCTCCTAAACCGCTTGTTGGATTTTGACGAAACTTGACGGGAAGCATCAGTATGATGTCTAGTTGTGCATATTGCGTTTGTGTTCCAGTTCGATGATTTTTTACGGAGTTATTGTCCTGACATTTTAGCTTAAAATTTGTTGTCGCTGCTACTCCTCCTAAACCGCTTGTTGGATTTTCACGAAACTTGGTAAGAAGCAGCGATATGATGTGGAATAACACCTGCATATATAAAGAAAAAAATGTCCTTTATCCTTAACATTTTAATAGTTTACTTCCATTTTTACTTTATAACGATTTCGATTAAATGAGACAAATCATATTCTCCAATCAGAACAACTTTGTTTTCTTCATTCTTCAAAAATGCAATGTGTCATTACTGTTCCTGTTATGACAAATGAAAGACATTGAAATGTGTTGTGCTTGATTACATGCCAAATGAAAAATATTGTTAAAAGGTGATGCTCATGCTTTGAATATAAATGAACTTTATGTTTTGTAGTAGCAAAGGAAAAGTCAGCAACAATGCTACAAATGAGTATTCAGCAGACATGAGAATGATGTCTTGAGATCATATATGATCTCAAGACATCATTCTCATGTCTGCTGAATACTCATTTGTAGCATTGTCGCTGACTTTTCCTTTGTATTTGCACAGTTGTAAATCATTTAAATAACACCTGTCAAAATGACTGGTGTACTCTAACTTCAGGTTATTGGAAGTTAAAATATGGCAGACAAAACAAATACAGTATGGTCTCCACTCGTTGGTTGATTTAAACACCTTGATGGGCGATGTCCATCTCAATGTTTAAATCAACCAATGAGATCAGCCTTCACGACAAACTTTTTAATGCACTGGGCCAGTCACCTGCAATAATCTACTGGCCCGAAAGGACTCTTACTGGCCCATATATAAATTAATTAAATCTCTTCCTTTCCTACCTTTTTAGGATATCATACATGATGATAGGTATGAACATCATTTTAAGTTAGTGAATTCACAACGAAACCAACAGTGAACCAACAGTGAACATTAAAATAGTTTATTTAGATCTTATTTAAATTTATTCCCTGGCAAAAGAAGCAAGTAAGGAATTGACAAGTTCTTCTGGCATCTCCATATCGTCAAAATATAGCCACGAATAATCCGAAAGCCATTTGGGTTGGAACGTCCGTTTCCTCCTTTCCTTTTTGTATGCCCATTTCGAAACTGATTGTGCTTGTTTGGGCAGGACGTTTGATTCCCGGCTTTGCGCCATCATAATATCGAAGTTCGACATTGAAAACAAAAGCGTAAGCGGATATGAACAAAACCTAGTCGGGTTATCGATAAATAGTTACGGTTGGGTCTAAAACGTCGCTGCCGCAATACAATACGAAAGAGCGAAAGTACGCAACAAGTCGAACAACATTCTAAAATATTGATGAAAACATCCGTTTGACGCATTGAGGGGAAAACATGTAAATAATTCACAGAACTACGTTGAATTTTAAAGAAATATTTTGGCAATTAATGGTATGTTTGCCTGAAAAGTTTACTGGCCCGATGGGCCTGTGAAATACTGAATTCTACTGGCCCGAGTCAATTTTTACTGGCCTCGGGCTTCGGACCAGTGGCTAAACTCGAAGACTGTGAGATGAGATCTATTACATATTCTCAAGGGTTTATGTTTATTCTGAAAGGAAGCCTCAACTTTTAATTTCTAATGTGACCCTGAACATTTTCCTGCCAGATTGTCACCGAGTTGCAAGTGCAGGAGATGGACCCCCGTGTGACTCTGACTGAGCAGGAGGCATGTCTTCAGACATTACAGTCACACAAAACAGCATTTGAGTATGACACTTTGATCTGCGGTGCCAATACTGGAAAAATGAGTGTGAAATCGGTAACTGTAGAAAATAAGCTGGAGTATATTTGCCTGCCGGAGGAGAATGTTGTCAACACGACAGAACATACTGTGTGTGGTCAGTATAATCTGTGTATATATTTTAAGTAGAAAATTTTGAATAAGGCCTTGCACTTTAGAGCTGCAGGTTTTGCTCCATGGTGGTATCTGATGGGAAACATCATTCTTTATTTCATCTCCATCTGAGGTTGTTGTCCTAATATGACCTTGCATGTGGTAATGAGACCTAAACAAAACATCATTTCATTTTTATACGCATCATGTTGTGGCTTTTAACTTTTAAAGTAGGAGGTCTACAACAGTGAAACTTTGTTCACATCTTCAGCATGATCCAGTTTATATATTTGATAAAGGCCCATAACTCTCGATCTCCGATTCATACGTTTTTAACCAGGTTTTCCTTTTTTCCTTGGAAAACCTGGTTATTAGATTAGGGTATGTTGTTTGGCGGGCGTGTTTGTGGCATCAAGGTCTTAGTTTCCGCTCGATAACTTTTAGGAATGAGGTATTGCAATGAAACTTGCAAGGTAGGTAGCTTATATGGCAAGAAAAGTTGGGATTGCATTCAGGGTCACTGGCTTTAAGGTCAAGGTCACTGTTACTAAAAATAGAAAAATGGTTTTTGCTCAATAACTTAAGAAAGGAATGAGATATTAGAATGAAATTTTCTGTGTAGGTAGCTTATATCAAAACTAAGTTTGAATTTGGGGTCACTAGGGTCAAGGTCAAGGTCATTGTCACTAAAAATAAAAAAATGGATTCTGCTCAATAACTTTAGCTGGGAATGAGACATTGGAACGAAACTTACTGTATAGGTATCTTATATGGAAAGGCATTTGAGGTCACTGGGGTCAAGGTCAATGTCACTGTTGCTAAAAAATAGAAAAAGGTTTCCACTCAATAACTTAAGTAAGGAATGAGATATTAGAATGAAACTTGGTGTGTAGGTAGCTTATATCAAAAGGAAATTTGGGGTCACCAGGGTCAAGGTTATTAAAAATAGAAAAACGATTTCTGCTCAATAACGAGCTGGGAATGAGATACTAGAACGAAACTTACTTTATAGATACCTTATATGGAAAGGAAGCTTGGGATTGCATTTAGGGTCACTGGGGTCAAGGTCAAGGTCACTGTTGCTAAAAATAGAAAAAATGGTTTCCGCTCAATAACCTAAGTAAGGAATGAGATATTAGAATGAAACTTGCTGTGTAGGTAGCTTATATCAAAAAGTGGTTTGAAATTGCATTTGGGGTCACTGGGTTCAATGTCAAGGTCATTGTTATTAAAAATAGAAAAACGGTTTTCGCTAAATTACTTCAGTTGGGAATGAGATATTGGAACAAAACTTACGATGTAGGTACCTTAAATGGAAAGGAAGCTTGGAATTGCATTTGGGGTCACTGGGGTCAAGATCACTGTTGCTAAAAATAGACAAATGTTTCCGCTCAATAACTTAAGTAAAGAATGAGATATTAGAATGAAACTTTCTGTGTAGGTAGCTTATATCAAAAGGTAGTTTGGGATTACATTTGGGGTCACTGGGGTCAAGGTCATTGTTATTTAAAATAGAAAACCGATTTCCACTCAATTACTTAAGTTAGGAATGAGATATTGCGATAAAACTTGCAGCTAATATGCAGCTTATATCTGCCTTACTGACAAATCTTTTCTTTCTTTACAGTCCTCATTTATTGTGTATGCATTGATCTTTGTGATTCACATGCCATTCTATTTATTCTATATTGTACACGGTTTATATCACTTTAATACTAGAACTTCAACAACTTCATTTTTGTGTAATTTGCTTTTTTTGTAGAAAATAACCGTTTGTTACTTCATTTTCATATTACCGGTACTGTAATAGCATTTCAAATGGAAAACCTTGTTTTCTTGGAACTTCCATGTTTCTTGTTTTAAATTATTTCTCTTTGAAAAAGGTTAACCTGGAACTTAGCCATTCCAATAACTTTCAAAGTCTACGACAATGAAACCTTGTACACATCTTTAGAGTGATCCGATGAATACAACTGAAAAAAGGCCCATAATATTCGGATTCCTATTTGTTTAATTATTTCTTATTGATAGGGGTTTTGCCTGGAATTTCTCCTTGCCTTTTACAACTGATTGTGCTAGTAATAATTTCCAAAGTATTAGGTATACAACAATAAAATGGTGGTTGTGTATGACCCGCTCGGCGGTAGTCTTAGTTTAAAAATTCACACACATAAAAATTCACACACACCTTCATCTTACCACAAGGAATATTGTTTCACATGTCCAATAACTCTGACTTTCAGTTTGGCAGAGTTATGCCCCTTTTCATAAAACTTTAACATGCAACCTGACCAAGCTCGGCCTTGAGCACATGGCAGGTTTTTGTGTTTTTAAATAAAAGTAACAACATAAGTTTAAACTGAAAAATCTCAACAGAAGTTTGTTTATGTTTTCAGTACCAAGATGTGGGCCTGGCACATTATTCAACAGAAATACAATTATGTGTGAAGCATGTCCAGCAGGGACATATCAGGATATGTACGGACAGACGGCATGTAAGACATGTTTGTCTGGCTACCTTCCGTCTGTAGACAAGACCTACTGTATGGGTAAGTAAGCATGACACCAGTGGTTTGTGTGGTTACCTTCCGTCTGTAAGTAAGCATGGACACCAGTGGTATGTCTGGCTACCTTCCGTCTGTAGACAAGACCTACTGTATGGGTAAGTAACCTACTGTATGGGTAAGTAACCTCCTGTATTGGTAAGTAACATCCTGTAGGGTAAGTAACCTCATGTATGGGTAAGTAACCTACTGTATGGGTAAGTAACCTCCTGTATGGGTAAATAACCTACTGTATGGGTAAGTAACCTACTGTATGGGTGAGTAACCTACTGTATGGGTAAGTAACCTACTGTATGGGTAAGTAATCATGGACACCAGTGGTAAACACGATAATTATAGCCAGATTATTATATCTGTCCAACTGTCATGATGAGAAACCAGCACAGACAAGCTGTTTACTTCAGTTTGATTGATAAATTGTTCTGAACTCAAAGAGTATATTGCACGTCTTGTGGGAAAAGGCAGGACTTGGAGAACCCTGTATGCAATGAAGCCAGGAAAAGGGATAATAGAATACTTGATAAAACCAAAATATTGGATAAGCTGAGAAAATGTAGATGCCAAAAACTTTAGAAGCTTGTCTCTTAAAAATCAAGTGTTGCACAAATTGATAATTTCTGTTAACCAGTACACGGAAGAGCTGTTGTTACTATACCTGCCATACAAGAAACAAATGTTAACATCGTAAGAGTCCCAATACACACGTACATATTGTCAATAATTATGCGTAGCGTTGCGGTTCAGTGGTAGAGCATTGGACCCATGATCGAAAAGTCGTGGGTTCAATCCCTCCCGTGACCATATGTTTTGTGTCTCTGAGCAAGACACTTTATCTGCATTTGCTTAGTACTGGTTCTACCCAGGAAGACATCGAGCGTGATTAAAATAAGTTATCTAGCTTTCGTTACAATCCATGCAAAATGAATAAATATAAACTAATAATTAAGAGTGTTATTGCTGCAGAATACTGTCCAGCCGGCTATTACTCTAGTTCTGGTGTAGCTCCATGTACCAAGTGTGGTGTGAATCATTACTGGGAGAGCTCCAGCAGATGTACAGCCTGCTCGGATAGTACGGGTACTGCAGGCGTCGACAAGGCAATGTCTGAGGATATGTGTAGTGGTAAGTGCTGTATGTATGTCTACTGTATTCAGCCTAGATTTGTATTGTGCATTTGTATGAAAATTGGTTTCCACTCATTTAAAAGAGAATGGCTGCGTGCATTGAATGCATATTTGCTGTGCAGTTATATCTTGGTGAGAGGTAGACCACTAATGATTTTGGAGTCATAATGTCACAGGTGCAGGTCACTGTGACCTATTACTTTTTATTCTGGACTGGCACTTTTGCTTGAAAACTGGATAAAATCTTGTCAGATACTTTTAACCCTTAACCCACTAAGCACAACTATAATAGTCTTTGCGTCCATTGTAAACCCAGATCAGCCTGCATAACTCATTTTTCACATAAATGGAATGGTCTTAATTCAAAGAAAGAACAGTCCATTATATATATGTAGCGGGTTAAGGGTTAATATTTGTATACACGGTTGGAAATCACTATACTATGGCCGGAATTGCTTTTTAGGTCCACATGCGTAATTTTAAAAGAGTTTTTTTTTACCCTTTAAGAGGATTGGCTTATGCTGGATAACTGAAATAAACAGTTTTTGATTCTTTCAAAATGTGCACTCTAGGTTTCTTATCACTATAGAACTCGACTGGGATTGCTTTTCAGCTCCATGTATATAAAAACAATTCCACACGTTTGATGGATGTATATTGTGTCAGTTTGCCACTTTTTATGCCCCCACCATTCAAAGAATGGGGGAAGGACAGGACAGGGATATTTTTTTTGAGTTACTCATCCTACGTAATATTTGAATGGTAAAATTGATTAATTGTTAAAGAATTTAATTGGAATTTCACTCGTCCTGCATCAATGAGCACTCGTCATGGTAAGCAGAGGAGCGGATTTTTTAGGACATGTAGTGTTACCACTGTCTATGCGTGTATGCATGCGTGTCAAAAATATTGTCCGGACTCTAACTGGGGTAATTGTTATCCAGTCTTCTCCAAACTTGGTCGAATTGTATATGGACACGTTGTCTCCACCGAGTTTGACAATCAGCTCCATCGCCTCAGTAACTTCAGAGTTATGCCCATTCGAATAGTAAAATTTCACAAAGTTAATGTTGTTCGGACTCTTAACTTGGGTAATTGTTATCCGGTCTCCTCCCAACTTGGTCAGATTGTAAATGGGCATATTTTCTCGGCCAAGTTTGATAACAGCCCCATCTTATCAGTAATTCCAGAGTTATGCTCATTGCAATAGTAAAGAAATCAATTTCCTTATAAATATGTCAAGCAATAGCGAGGGCATCCATGTCCTATGGACACATTTCTAGTTTTAAAAAAGCATTTGGAATGAAAATATAATGCTTTTGGGAGGGGGTGTGGAGGGGAGGGGTACTTGAACAAACTAGGAACTGTTCGTCATCAGAAAATGACAACATTTCAGTTATGTACATCTGCAGCTGGCCACTATTTGTTGACTGGTTATGTCCCTTGTACACCATAATTTGCTACATAGTCACACCTATGGAAATCCCAAGATTATATTGAGGGTTCAGTGCAAAACTATTGTATCTCCTTCTGTATTCATATGTAGTTACAATAGTTTTGCGCTGACTCCTCGATATTAGAGATGCCTGCGACGACAGCTGCTACTCGTCCACTGGTACATTTTCAGATATATGGAAGCTCCTGGATTACATTTAAGTCATGTCCCACTGCAGGTCAACTGTCTGCTGGTTGTAAGCCTTGTATTTGATGTTTTACTGCATTTTTAGAACTATGTAAAACCATATAATCAGATCATTGGAAATCTTAGGATAATATTCTGAGTTATGTCCCATGAAGCTAGTGACTACTCCACTGCATATTCCATAATTAACTACATTCTCAAGTATATAAAAATCCCTAAACTATATTTCAGAGTTGTGTCCCCCTGGCCACTACTCGTCCACCGGGTATGCTTCTTGCACACCATGTCCCAAGAACTTCTACCAGAGTGAGGCCGGACAGACGACATGTGCCAAGTGCCTACCACTATTCTTCACAGATAAAGTAGGATCTACAGCGCATGATGGTTTCTGCCAGATAGGTAGGTGTATGTTTGTAAAATATATACATCTATTCCATTATAAAATGCCTGTTGGTTGTTAATCTAGAACTGTTTCTGGTTCCAGGTTTTCAGTCAGAAGAACCATATAAATACACCTTTAAAAGCCCTTAAAGTGATGTTTACATAAAATTTGTGATGTTTAAAGATAAAAGCTGTTAAAATTAGCCCAGAAAAACAGAATCTTCCTATGTCAAGCCAAATCTCCTTTTTCGCAAACTATGTTCTCCCTATTCATCAGAAGTTGGCAGATAAAGGCACATAACTCTCTAATATTATTTGAATCATTTCCCTTTAAAAAAAAGTTTGACCTGGAACTTAACCTTGCCAATAACTTTCAAAGTATAAGGTCTACAACACAGAATATAAGAATCCATCTTGAGTATCCATGTGAGATAGGTAAATCTCACCCGAGGGTCAGAATTGTAACCAGAGACGAGGCTCTATCGAGTTCCTGGTTGCAATTCTGATCCCAAGGGTGAGATTTACCTATCTCACATGGATAAACTCATGATTGCCGATCTCACATGACTAGAAATGGAAGAATATAAGAATCCATCATGAGTATCCATGTGAGATAGAGAAATCTCACCCTAGGGGTTAGAATTGCAACCAGGGAGGAGGCTCTGCTGAGTGCCTTTTTGCAATTCTGATCCCGAGGGTGAGATTTCCCTATCTCACATGGATCACTCATGATGGATTATTTTTCTCCCATTATGTGTTTATTACCGGTATAAAATCAATGACTTTGCTGATTTAACGCCAGAATAAGGCGACGTCGACGTAACATCATGACGTCATAAGTCACATGTCATGTAAGATAGTTATCTCATCACATGAGGAAAATGCCTATCTCACATGAGCAGAAATGGGAGAAATATACATATTCAGCGTGATCCAATCAGAAAAAGGCCCATAACTCTCTGATTCATATTTTTTTAATTATTTCCCTTTGATAAAGGTTTAGCCTTGAACTTCACTTTGCATTTTACAAGTGACTGTGGCTACTAATAACGTAAGAAGTTAATGAATTATTATTTTTGCAGCCCAAGAAGCTCAAAGTACAGCAAGTTTGTGCATAATATATGTTTTAAATCTGGAAACGATTTGTTGTTAACCATACCGTTTATTATCCAGCTGATTTAGATATACGACACAGTCAGATTATGCTGAGTATAAACGTCGCAGAATGTATTTATTAATTTATTGTGTTGTTTGCCAGGCTCTTGTAATCGTAGTTCATGCGACAACCACGGAGAGTGTGTCTATGACAACAACAAACCTACCTGCACATGTGATGAAGGTACACATTTTGTATTTCCATTTCAAGTTTTTGTCAAGCTGCTTAACCAAAAAGCAGGATATAGTTGCTACAATGGCGTACTAAAGTTTGTGTGTCACAAATGGTAAACTTTCCAGTTTTTTCAAGCCGCTTTAACTTACCCAAAAAACGAGACAAAGTTTCCACAATGACATACTTTGTGTCACAAAATGTTAAACTTTCCTTAACACTCCTTTCTTTTAACAATAATATCTTCCTAACAACTTTAAAGTTGGTCAGTCAATGTATTAGAACTTAGACTATACATATTGACATTTTACGTTAAAAATGACTAAAAATAGAAAATGCAAATGTTTTATTTAAAACTTGTTTAAGTTTTCCTTAAATATTTGTTTTCCTTTAACACTATTTTTAAAACAATTAGTGATACAAGTTTGTCCATTGGGTCTGTGGGTGTGGGACATACATACTATGCATGTAACTCACCAATACGTGTTCTGATGTACATACTTGACATTTAGGTTAAAAACAACTAAAAAATATCTTCTGATTTTTTTTTAATTATCTGGACTTTAAAAAGTTGGTATTATGTTTATAAATTTGTTATAAGTATTTATTTTTGTTAAGCTTTTTATCGATTAGCTTTTACCAAGGAGTTGATTGCTTTTCTTTTATTTTGACGAATATAAAATTGCTAATATGTCTTTAACTCTGTGTTTGCAGGTTACTATGGCGATGCATGTGATGTTGTGACCCACATTTGCGACACCAATCCATGCTACAATGGAGCTGAGTGTATTCAGGGTGACACACCCTCCAGTATGTCGTGTAGATGTCCAGTTGGTGCGTTGGATTTTATAATTATACATTTGTAAAGGTTTCATGATTGCTCAGCATAATTTTTAGAGCTGTAGATAAACTGAGTTTTTGAGTTTTTTACTCATACCATTTCTGCAAAAACCCTCAGTTTTTAGCTGAACTGGCCAAAGGCCAGTAGAGCTTAAGGGATGGCGAGTTGTCCGTCATCCGTTGTCCGTCGTTAACTTTTGCCTCATTAAGCCAATAGGGACTTCATTTTTCATCCGATCTTTACCAAACTTTAACAGATTGTTAATATCAATGAAAGCTC
The DNA here is from genome assembly GCA_037043455.1 of Cyrtodaria siliqua. Taxonomy (NCBI): domain Eukaryota; kingdom Metazoa; phylum Mollusca; class Bivalvia; order Adapedonta; family Hiatellidae; genus Cyrtodaria; species Cyrtodaria siliqua. The sequence continues at coordinate 128,251 of JAWPHD010006465.1, forward strand.
AGAAAACCAGCTATTTTTGTAACACCGGAGTTATGGCCCTTTTTCAATATTCGGTAATGTACACTGGAAACCCCAGGGGTCGTGGGTTCAAATCTCACTGGAGGCCTTTTTTCTCATTTTTTTCTCATAAGAAACCTTTTTCTTTAATTGGGAGCTTAAGGGTCCTTCTTGTTATATTAGTTTTACATAGAGTTATAGGGAAGAACTTCAAACATCTTGTTATCTGAAACTACAAGAGATAAAGGTTTCATATTTTTTATTTATTATCAGCTTATGTATCCTCTACCAATTTTGTTCAAATGGTGACCCTGGGGTCAAATTTGGCCCCGCCTCAGGGGTCACAGTTTTACGTAGACTGAAATAGGGAAAAACTTAAAAAATCTTCTTCTCTGAAACTACAAGAGTTAAAGGTTTAATATTTTGTATTTATTATCAGCTTATGTTCCTCTACAAAGTTTAATCAAATGGTGACCCTGTGGTCTAATTTGGCCCACCCTAGGGGTCAGTTTTAGATAGACTTACATATCATGCATATAGTGAAAAACTTTAAAAATCTTCTTCTCTGAAACTACAAGAGTCAAAAGGTTTAATATTATGTATTTACACTCAACTACCAAGTTTGTTTGAATGGCGACCCTGGGGTCAAATTTGGCGCCACCCCAGGGGTCACATGTTTTACATAGACTTATATAGGGAAAACTTAAAAAATATTTTTCTCTGAAACTAAAAGAGTCAGAGGTTTAATATTTTGTATGGTTCTCTACCGAGTTTGTTCAAATGGTGACCCTGGAGTCAAATTTGGCCCTTGGTAATTGAAGACACTTAATAAAAAAAACTAGTTTGATACTGCCATATCTGACACACAATCCTTCTATACTCAAGCCCACCCCCCACCCTAAACTGATATTGCAGCATTTCATTAATAGGGATAAATCTAGGCTAAATCTCAATTACGTCATATATTGTGTAAACCTCTCAAGACGATGTCCGACATAATATACCTTTCTATACTTTTGTGTATATACCGTGTAAGCAATAAACAGTTTATCCGAAATCATTGACCGTTTTTTTTAGAACAAACTATAATTGAGATAGAGCCCTTTAGAACATACTATGATTGAGATAAAGCCTTTTAGAACATACTATAATTGAGATAGAGCCCTTTAGAACATACTTTAATTGGAATTGAGTGATTTAGAACATACTGTAATTGAAATTGAGTGCTTTAGAACATTCTGTAATTGAGATTGAGTGCTTTAGAACATTCTATAATTGAGAATGAGTGCTTTAGAACATTCTGGAAGTGTGATTGAGTGCTTTAGAACATACTTGTAATTGAGAATGAGTGCTTTAGAACATTCTGTAATTGAGAATGAGTGCTTTAGAACATACTGTAATTGAGAATGAGTGCTTTAGAACATACTGTAATTGAGAATGAGTGCTTTAGAACATTCTGTAATTGAGATTGAGTGCTTTAGAACATTCTGTAAGTGAGATTGAGCCCTATACATGTAACTTGAACTACTAGATTTCATTTGTAATACAACAGTTTATTATTTACAGAGGATCCCTGTCCAATGTTCAGACAAGAGAATACAGAAGGTGGTAGTAATACTACTGGAGATGTCCCAAATGTGGATTTGGAGGGATGTGAAGCATTCTGTCAGCAGACCAATTCATGTTTGGCCATTTCATTCATTCCTAGTATATCAGTATGTGTCTGGTACAACAACCCATCACAGATAGTTGAAGTCCAAGAAGATGGCAGAACTCTGAGCAGAAAAAATTGTAGAGATCGTAAGTGAATTTTTACGTAGTAAGAAACTGGGGTTGCAGTGGCCCAGTGGATAGCAGTTTTAACTCTGAATGCAGAGATCATTGGTTCGAGCCTCACTGGTGCCACAGGGTTGCTTCAGTATGTCCATAGGCAAGACAATTCCCCTAGACTTGTCAGCCGGATGGGGACGTAAACTGGGCGGTCGAAATTATCGAGAGTATTTTCGGAGCACATGTTGAAGAACCATAGGATTTATCTGATAGTAAGAGTAGTTCAGGGTTCCTGGATCCTATGTTTCCTTCCCCTCTCTCTGGGGCTCCTCGAAATAAGGTAAACGATGTGTTGATGATCTGTTATACAACAATTCAGTTCAGTTATAAGAAACTATTGTAATCAAGTCAAATGTAACTGTAAGTTTCAAATGTCATTGAAAACTAACGAAATTTAATTTTATGCTCTGTTAAACATATAAAGTGTTTTTTGGGGACAAGGACTTCAGAAGGAGATGAATATTCCCAACAAACAATACAGGGCTTGATTCCAACCATTGCAGAGGTCTGCAGCTTTAAAGCACAAGGAGTTATCCACTGTGATACCTAAAGAGGGTTTCAAATATCAAGATCATTTGGAATAGCTCGTTTATAAATCTAATTAATGCAAAAATAATTGTTGATGTAGCATTTTTGCATTAATTAGATTAATTGACCCATGTGTTCTGATTAAATACTTATTTTTACGAAATACACGATTATAATATCGGTAGTTTCATCGCATAAAATGATATTTTAGTTAATAAGTTCAAAATGGTGGTACTGGGCAGACATTAACATTTTCATATATTTTGCCAGGCTAATGTTGGTGTTCATACACATGGCATAATTATTTACACGACATATATTTACACAATGGTGTGTACCTGATAGACAGTTGGTTAATAGATTTGGCAAATAAATTGGGCGTGACATGGATTGAAAAACAACCCCCAAGCATGGGGTTTAACAATTGGGCTGCCGGTAAGCATACTTTAAAGACCATTATGGCAAGCCCTTACAGTAGAAAGCATTAAACAATAAAGCAAATTGAATATTACAATATTAAGGACATAAATACATGTGCACCAAATTAAATGTTCATTATGAAAGCAACTTTACTGATAAGCATTTAAGCAAGTGTTGAAAGCACAGTTGATATTCAAGCATAATTACAAGTGCACCAAATTCAATCAATTCAAATGTTTCTTAGCAATTCGTAAGGACAGCAAGTTTGTATATAATTTATGTTTAGATTACAATTCAGTCTCTGGGTATACAGGAGCTGAATAAAGTTAAACTGAAACTTATATGTCCTTCCTTTCACACCTTCGCTGCCAGCCGATAATTAAACACTACAAAATTTAAAGATCAACAAGTTGAGATCCAAAAGTTCCATCAAGTATGTAGGTGCACTTAAAGTCCATGCCACGCCAGTAATTGTTGACTAGTAGGTAAGTGGATCCAGATGAATTGAATTGAATGTTGTTGAACGGCTCATCAACACAGTATAGGTTATTTAGAGCCGCCCCAGAGAGAGGGGAAGGATACATAGGAATCCGGGAACCAAGCCCTACTCTTATTATTAAATAGATTCCTATGGTTCTTTAACTTGCTCGGAGGATAGACTGATACACGGGACCGCCCGGTTTACGTCCCCATCCGACGGACGAGGCTAAGGGAAAGTGTCATGCCCAAGAACACACCGATGAAAATCAGTGGCACCACAGAGGATTGCACCCAGGGCGTCCGGTTACAAATCCGCCGTGCTACCGACTGCGCCACGCCAGCACTCTCCAGATGAAGACAGCAACTGAAAATATATAACTCAGAAAAAGCAACATGATCTTGCAACATAAAACACTATCTTTTGAATACAAGTATTGACAAATAATGAAATGTCTTAAATGCACTTGTTGTAATTATACAACTTGATAACACTATTATCCATTTAACTCAATAATCCTGTGGGCTGGGAGGGAGGGAATTTAAGCTCAAAGCACATCTTACCGATTTGTTAAATTTAGGAACAAAGAGAAAGATGCCGGTGTACATATACAAACAACTGCTTCGTGAAAATTACTCAATAAGCGAAAAATCAAATTTGTGTCCTCCAATAACTTCGACTATAATAAAGTTTATAGTCAGTATTAACTCAAAATGTAAGCACTATTGTTTCGGTAGCTACCCATGTTTAAACCATAGTTATCCCATGTTTACCTCATAGTTACCCCATGTTTACCCCATTTTTATACGCCCGTTTGAAAAACAGGACATATTATGGTATGGGGTCGTCTGTCCGTAAACAATCGCGTATTCCGGACGATAACTCCGAAACCATTACACTTATACTCCTGAAACTTCATAGGTACATTGCCCTAGTTGAGAGGAGGATCCCTATTATTTTTGGGGTCAGTAGGTCAAAGGTCAAGGTCACCATGACCTTATATAGACAAACGCATTCTGAATGATAACTTCAACACCAAAACACCTACACTCATGAAACTTCACAGATACATTGCCATAGGTAAGAGGAGGATCCATATTGTTTTTGGGGTCAGTAGGTTGTAGGTCAAGGTCACCGTGACATTATGTAGAAAAATGCATTACGGACGATAACTTCGAAACTATAACTTCTACACTCATGAAACTTTATAGATAAATTCCCCAACATGAGAGGAGGATCCCTATTGTTTTTGGAGTCCATAGGTCAAAGTTCCAGGTTGCATTGACCTTATATGTAAATAAGCCTTCTGCACAATAACTTCGAAACCGTAACACCTATACTCTTAAAACTTCATAGGTACATTGCCCTAGGTGAAAGGAGAAACCCTATTTCCTTTTGGGTCAGTAGGTCAAAGGTCAAGGTCACTGTCACCTTATATCGAAAAATGTATTCCTATTGATAACTTCAAAATTGAAACACCTACACTTTTAAAACTTCATACATACATTGCCCATGGTGAGTGGAGAAACCCTAATGTGTTTGGGGTCAGTAGGTCAAAGGTCAAGGTCACCATCAACTTATATGGAAATATATGAATTCCACATAACTACAAAACCCTAACACCTTCACTAATGAAAATTCGAAGGTTCACCACCCTTGTTGAAAGTCGTAACCCTATTGCTTTTGGGGTCAAAGGTCAAGGTCACTGACCTTATATAGAATTCCGCATGTTAACTTCAAAACCATAACCGTACACTCATAAAACTTCATAGGTACATTGCCCTAGGTGAGAGGAGGAACCCTATCGCATTTGGGGCCAGTAGGTCAAAGGTCAAGGTCACAGTGACCTTATATGTAAATATGTATTGCACACAATAACTTCAGAACCGTAACACCTACACTCATAAAACTACATAGGTACATTGCTCTAGGTGATAGGAGAAGCCCTATTGCTTTTCGGGCCAGTAGGTTTGAGGTCAAGGTCACACTGACCTTATATGTAAATATGTCTTCCACACAATAACTTCTAAACACGCACTGTAACTTGTAACTATTTGACCTACAGTTTTGAAACTTTACAGAAATTGTACCCATGTTAAAACAACATCCTCTATTGATTTTAAGCTAAGTAGGTCACATCAAGGTCAATGTGACCTGATCATGACAAATTCCTTCCCAGCTGTTATTCACAAACTATTTGATCTACAGTTTTGAAACTTTATACAAATAGTGCTCTTGGTTAAACAACATCCCCTATCAGTTATTTTTTTGTTAGAATGTCAAATGTAAGGGTTATATTTACACCTAGGAAATGCTTTAACATAAAAACTTTAGGAAATGGGCGTATAATGCCCCGCTAGGCGGCGCTCTTGTTACCAGATAGTTACCACATGTTTACCTCATTACCGCATAGTTACCACATTTTTACCCCATAGTTACCTTCTGTTTATTCCCTCATTTCAGTGTTTAGCGGTACCTACTGTGAGATTGATTTGATAGATGACTGCATAGACTCACCGTGTGATGAAAATGCCGTCTGCATGGACCGGCTAGGAAGCACTAGATGTGTCTGTGATCAGGGCTTCACCCTTGAATCTAACAAGTAAGTTGCTATTATCAAGAATTATGATGAGCATATAGACAAATGTACCCTAATAGCCTAGTGATACAGAATTCAGATTCACAGTTAAAATAGAATATGGCTGTGCTATAGTAAAATGAAACCTGTCAGCTCCATAAAATTAATTATATTGGTTAAAATAGTTTGTATTCAATGAAACTTCAATTGGCAGAAACAAATATTTGTTCTGGTTTTTACAAACAACACATCAGCAAAAATATAAAAATTATGTAATTATTTGATGATATTTGCTTCTGTTGTATGATAGCTCTTTAACCAATATACATATCCATGGATGGTAAAAACGCTGTCTTTGAAAGAAACCTTCTTGCCTCTTACCGCTGCAGGTTTGAATCCCACTGGGAACTCGATTTGGGAAAGTGTCGATTTATTTGGCAGGAGGTATAACAGTACTGATTCTACCCAGGGAAAAGTTGGTGATCTGCCTCCCCTTCAAAAAAGAAATAACCATAAAGATTCATATATAGTCTGAAAGGTGCTGAAAATGATGTAAAACAGCATTCAGCCAACCAATATACATAAATGTATCAGCATTCAGCCAACCAATATACATAAATGTATCAGCATTTAGCCAGCCAATATACATACAGATCCAGCCAACCAATATACATAAATGTATCCCATAAACTGGTGTCATTTAAGAGATAACCATGCTAAGATTTTCAATCTGGGACGGTATGTGAGTGGTTTTACGGTCTGAGAATTTCAGACTATAAAACCAACCACATACCATCCCAGATTGAAAAAATGTTAGCATGGCTATCTCAATTCTAATGCTTTTCCATGTAAATGTCAGAAATATAAAGTAAATTTATGCATACTTGTTTTGCTATGAAAACTCAAATTCATCGGTAACGGCATTTTGTTGACGTCATCCAATGACGTCGCTTGTTACAACACTATGTGACGTCACATACTTTCCAGAGGGTAAATCGTGGTGTAATTATGCCATAAATTATTTCCGTTAATATTTTCTCCAGTAGATGCATATCAGATGAGGATCCGTGTGCATCATCCCCGTGCATGAATGGTGGTGTGTGCCAAAAACTGGAGGGGTGTGGCCTCACTGTTGGCTACAAGTGTCTATGTCCTCCAGGAGGAGATGCACATGCTGAATTTTCGGGTAACAGATGTGAAATTCAATGTGAGTAAATGTGAATTTTAGAAGTCATGTTAATGGTTTTAAATCTTAAAAAGGAAAACGGTTTTAGCTATTGTTTAGGGTTTTGTTTATTTTTCACATACAAAATGTACAAAATGAAGTTGTATTTGCATGTTTATGATAATGATAATTAATACAATTTGTGATAAACACTAAGTCTTCATATTTGTTTTGGTAATTTGTCTCCATATCAGCACAAGTTCAAAAAAAGTAATCAAAGCATATTTCAGGGATAATTCATGGCTTTAATTATTACATAAGAATAATGCATGATTGTTGTTTTTAATTATAATTTGTTTTAGTGTCTGTACATAAGCTTCATTCTGCCTTTATCATTTCTGAAAGCTCTTTTTCCAGTTAAAGGAAAAAAGTGATTGATACGGATCTTGACATCGCTATCACAATTGTCGTCCAGGTGTACGTGTGTCAGTTTGTTAGTTTGTTAGTCCATAAATCTTTGCGTTCAATTTTCATTTCTTCATATCTTCTTTGTTACTTGAGGATTTTCACCAAACTCCACCAGAATTTCGGGTCGCTGTGACTTAACAAAATATAGATCACGTCCAGTCTCCGCTACAACATGCATATCTTGCTTCTTTCTTGCAGGAATTTCACCACATGTTCGTAATATGCATCTTACACATCTGCTGAATTTTGGGTCGCTGTGACCTACTTTCAACAAAATATAGGTCATTCCAGGTCTCTGCTATGACATGCATCCCCCACTGTTAATGAAATTAGTAAATTATTTGCTTTATTTGCATGTTCTTTCATCCTATATCACTTTCACTCAAAATAAAAACTATGTTCATCTGAATCACTGAAAAGTACTGTATGCACTACGGAGTAAATTATGAGTTAAAAAGCAAAGGTAGATTAGTTAGAATACTTATCACAGGAGCACTGTTTTACATACAAGCTGGTTTAAACAATATTTATTTCGTAATGTTCTCATGGATATTATGTACAAATTATAAATAGTAACAATCTGAAAACCAGCTCTTATTATCAAAGCTTTGTATATAAATTCATCTGTTACCACAGGGTTATGTTACTTTGCTTCATTGCTTGTTAGTCCCTCACCAGTCCCGGTGGGGACTATAGGTTTGCACCCTGTCCGTCCTTCCGAAATGCTTGTTTGGGCAATATTTTCAATACTATAAGACATCTTGGGATAGCGGTGTGTCACGTACCAAAAAAAGGTCACTGTGACCTTGACCTTGACATGTGACTCTGTCATAGAAAATGCTTGTCCGGATCGTATTTTCAATACTATAACTCTTAGAGATACCAAACTTGATATTTGAATACATCTTTAGATAGCGGTGTGTCGCGTACCAAAATAAGGTTATTGTGACCTTGACCTGTGACGTCTGTCTTAGAAAGTGCTTGTCCGGACTGTATTTTCAATAATATAACACTTAGAGAAACCAAACTTGGTATGTGAATAAATCTTGGGATAGCGGTGTGTATCAAAATAAGGTCATTGTGACCTTGACCTTGATCTTTGACCTCCATCATAGAAAATGTCTGGAAAATGTTTGTCTGGGCCGGTGGGGGACTATGGATTGCCCTGCAATTCTTGATGCTCTTGTTTATTGAGAATTGTGACCAGGGAATGGCTCCCCAACCATCACACACCTATATCAAGGAATTAAATGGATTTTCTTACGGAAACTAAAAATCAACAAAAACTGTAAAATATAATTAAACCTACTACATGTATATCAAATGTAATTAAGGCTAATATACATATATAAATCAATTGAAAGTGTTTCCGTATCCTCATCTTTTCATGTTCCTGTATAACATTATATCGCATCAAATGTGTTAATACTTGAAAATCCCAATCCCGCCTCAACAGGCACATTTTACAACACATGTACACCATTTCTAAACCTACAGATAACGAGGTATAAATATAACTTATATATTTTGAGAATCCAAACTCTTATGGAGTACAATATATATACAGTATAAATGGCTTTAACCAACAAGGCCAAACCCCAAAACTAGAGCTTCGAACTAAGAGTTAGCAACTCATAATTCATTTTACGTATATTCAATCAAGGGTATTTAAGAACCCATGAATAAACCTATATACTTTTAAATGGCACATTTACATTATTACATGACCAGAACAACTGGATAAGAGTTTTGATAAATGGTTTTGTAGTGCAAATCTGCCGTTATTTGGCAGGTTAATTTCTTTAACCTCACTTTCATCAGTTCCATATTCTAAAGTAAGGTATTCACAATTTCAGTGACAAGCACAAACTGTATGGTGGACACAGTCCGAAAAACTGCAGGTGATGGATTCTACACCCAAATGTCTGTAGCATCCAAAATGGATTGTTCCAATTGGTGTTTGGTGGATGAGAAATGTCAGACAGCTTCATTCAGGGATGGGTCTGCCATGTCTGAGTCCATATGTATGAAATATGGGGATGATATGGCAGAATGTATACAAGATGACCTCAGTGTCACCTTCACAAAGATCTGCCAACCTGGTGTGTATAAACCTTCTGTTAACCAGTCTACCTGTATATGTTTCTGTAAATTACTTTTGCTTATCTCTTCATATGGCATACACCAGGCCTGCCAAATCTATGGATCTTCCGGATTTTTCGATCGCTCTCCAGATCTCCGGATTTAAGTGTCCAATCTCCGGATTTTCTATCAAAACAAAGTATTCATGATTTAACAGCTATACTTTCACAGTTTATCAACTATTTTCCGAATTGGTCCTCTTACGCTCCCTAGTCAGAGGAATGTATACAAGTGTCGAATCAGTGGGTGTCATTCGTGTAATGCACTGACTGAATATACAATTAACACCTAAGGGCATAATTAGTTCCCTCAGTGGCATAACGACATGCGTAATGCAGCAATATCTGTGATTTCTTTAATTGGTCAACCTAGCTGAAATAGCAAGTGTGAGGAACTAGCAACTTCTTGTGTGTGATACCACTATAACAGCTGCTGCTGTGTACAATGTAGGAGTTGACTTTGTATTTGCATTTAGCACGCATCAGTATGAAAAGTAAGTGCACTTTCATAAAAAAACAGTTGTGGTAGAAACTAAACCAAGTCTTTCTAATCAAATTACTATGCTAATTTATTATTTTCTATGACTATCAAACAATGCATCAACTTGTATCAATTGCATAAATAATTTAAATTTGCAGTTTAAAAAAATAGTGCGAAAATCAAATCGCGAGCTCAAAAATTCCATTTAAAATGTTCTTCGCCATTTTAAATCTTAAATTTTAAAAATCCTAGGATTTTGTGTTAAAAGGTTTGGCAGACCTGATACACAACTACCTGTATATACTTCTATAAACAACTTTTGTTTATCTTTTCATATGGCTATACACAATCTACCTGTATATACTTCTGTAAACGACTTTTGCTTATCTCTTCATATGGCTATACACAATCAGGTAAATCTTAAAAGTAGGTAAGTAAATCTGCCTGTATATACTTCTATAAACAACTTTTGCTTATCGCTACATATGGCTATACACAATCTACCTGTATATACTTCTGTAAACGACTTTTACTTATCTCTTCTTATGAATATACACAATCTACCTGTATATACTTCTATAAACGACTTTTGCTTATCTCTACATATGGCTATGCACAATCTACCTGTATATACTTCTTTAAACGACTTTTACTTATCTCTTCTTATGAATATACACAACCTACCTGTATATACTTCTATAAACGACTTTTACTTATCTCTTCATATGGCTTAACACAGTCTACCTGTATATACTTCTATAAACGACTTTTGCTTATCTCTTCATATGGCTATACACAATCTACCTGTATGTACTTCTAAAAACAACTTTTGCTTATCTCTTCATTTGGCTATACACAATCTACCTGTATATACTTCTGTAAACGACTTTTACTTATCTCTTCTTATGAATATACACAACCTACCTGTATATACTTCTATAACATGATGCTAAGAGGTCATCAATTCATTCAAGTGGTAGAGGGTCGAACTCCAGATCTCAAGTTTGTGGGTTCCTCATCTTCACTGTAGCCAATTTTGTTATTTATCCTTGAGCAAGATACTTACTGTCTAATCCCTAATAAACGCCCTTGGTGCGTAGCATTTTACATATGGCTATACACAGTCTACCTGTATATACTTCTGTAAATGACTTTTACTTATCTCTTCTTATGAATATACACAACCTACCTGTATATACTTCTATAAACGACTTTTACTTATCTCTTCATATGGCTTTACACAGTCTACCTGTATATACTTCTATAAACGACTTTTGCTTATCTCTTCATATGGCTATACACAATCTTCCTGTATAGACTTCTATAAACGACTTTTACTTATCTCTTCATATGGCTTTACACAGTCTACCTGAATATACTTCTATAAACAACTTTTGCTTATCTCTTCATATGGCTATACACAATCTACCTGTATATACTTCTGTAAACGACTTTTGTTTATCTCTTCATATGGCTATACACAATCTACCTGTATATACTTCTATAAACAACTTTTGTTTATCGCTACATATGGCTATACACAATCTACCTGTATATACTTCTGTAAACGACTTTTACTTATCTCTTCTTATGAATATACACAACCTACCTGTATATACTTCTATAAACGACTTTTACTTATCTCTTCATATGGCTTTACACAGTCTACCTGTATTGTATATACTTCTATAAACGACTTTTGCTTATCTCTTCATATGGCTATACACAATCTACCTGTATATACTTCTATAAACGACTTTTGCTTATCTCTTCATATGGCTATACACAATCTTCCTGTATAGACTTCTATAAACGACTTTTACTTATCTCTTCATATGGCTTTACACAGTCTACCTGAATATACTTCTATAAACAACTTTTGCTTATCTCTTCATATGGCTATACACAATCTACCTGTATATACTTCTGTAAACGACTTTTGTTTATCTCTTCATATGGCTATACACAATCTACCTGTATATACTTCTATAAACAACTTTTGCTTATCGCTACATATGGCTATACACAATCTACCTGTATATACTTCTAAATGACTTTTGCTTATCTCTTCATATGGCTATACACAGTCTACCGGGATATATTTCTATAAACGACTTGCTGTCAACCTGTTGTGTCTACAAATGTCCCACAATCTACCTGAACATCTTCCTATAAATGCAATCTAACTGTACCCCTGTCTTTATGTATCTCACAAAGGGTCTAGTCATCTGTCTATAATGGTCTGACACTTGTACATAATATATCTTTATATAAATCTCTCACAATAATCTATCTGTGAATATTGCACATCGTTCTGTCTGTAAATGTCTCAAACTGTCCAGTAATCTATATGTGAATGTTACATATCCTTCTGTCAATATATGTCTCAAACTGTCCAATAATCTATCTGTGAATGTTGCACATTGTTCTGTCTATAGATGTCTCAAATTGTCCAATAATCTATCTGTGAATGTTGCACATCGTTCTGTCTATAAATGTCTCAAACTGTCCAGTAATCTATATGTGAATGTTACATATCCTTCTGTCTATATATGTCTCAAACTGTCCAATAATCTATCTGTGAATGTTGCACATCGTTCTGTCTATAAATATCTCAAACTGTCCAATAATCTATCTGTGAATGTTGCACATCCTCCTTTTTTTATAATTGTCTCAAATTGTCCAATAATCTATCTGTGAATGTTGCACATCGTTCTGTCTATAAATATCTCAAACTGTCCAATAATCTATCTGTGAATGTTGCACATCCTTCTTTTTTTATAATTGTCTCAAATTGTCCAATAATCTATCTGTGAATGTTGCACATCGTTCTGTCTATAAATATCTCAAACTGTCCAATAATCTATCTGTGAATGTTGCACATCCTCCTTTTTTTATAATTGTCTCAAATTGTCCAATAATCTATCTGTGAATGTTGCACATTGTTCTGTCTATAAATGTCTCAAACTGTCCAGTAATCTATATGTGAATGTTGCATATCCTTCTGTCTATAGATGTCTCAAATTGTCCAATAATCTATCTGTGAATGTTGCACATCGTTCTGTCTATAAATATCTCAAACTGTCCAATAATCTATCTGTGAATGTTGCACATCCTCCTTTTTTAGCTCTACTGATCAGAGATCAGCAGAGCTTATGCCGTGGTGCGGCGTCCGTCGTCCGTCTGTCCGTCTGTCCGTCCGTCTGTCCGTTAACTTTTATTTGTAGCGACTACTCCTCTGAAACTACTGGATGGATATTCATAAAACTTTACAGAAATGTTGCCCATGAAGTCTAGTTGATCCTAGCAAAAATTCATGTTGATGTGAAATCCAAGATGGCCGCCAAAGCTAAAAATAGATTTTTTAAATTCAAGTTTGTAGCGACTACTTCTTGAAAACTATAAGTGATATTGATATGGGACTTTTTCTAAAATGATCAGCATGACATGATGTTGGTCCTTGTCGAAAATCGTTTTGATTTGACGTTAAACATGGCTGCCAGCGGCCATCTTTGTTTACATAGAGTTATATAATGAAAACTTGTAGCGACTACTCCTCTGAAACTACTTGACAAATTTTCATGAAACTTCACAGGAATGTTGCTCTTGATGTCTAAATGATCCTAGCAAAATTTCAGGTCGGCCGGAAATTCAAGATGGCCGCCACGGCTAAAAATAAATTTTCAAAATACAAGTTTGTAGCGACTACTTCTTGAAAACTATAAGTGATATTGATATGGGACTTTTTCTAAAATGATCAGCATGACATGATGTTGGTCCTTATCAAAAATCGTTTTGATTCGACGTTAAACGTGGCTGCCAGCGGCCATCTTTGTTTACATAGAGTTATATAGTAAAAACTTGTAGCGACTACTCCTCTGAAACTACTTGGCGGATTTTCATGAAACTTTACAGGAATGTTGCTCTTAATGTCTAATTGATCCTAGGAAAATTTCAGGTCGGCCGGAAATTCAAGATGGCCGCCATGGCTAAAAATAGATTTTCAAAATACAAGTTTGTAGCGACTACTTCTTGAAAACTATAAGTGATATTGATATGGGACTTTTTCTAAAATGATCAGCATGACATGATGTTGATCCTTGTGGAAAATTATTTTGATTCGACGTTAAACATGGCTGCCAGTGGCCATCTTTGGTTACACAGAGTTATATAGTAAAAACTTGTAGCGACTACTCCTCTGAAACTTCACAGGAATGTTGATCTTGATGTCTAGTTGATCCTATAAAAATTTCACGTCGGCCAGAAATTCAAGATGGCCGCCACATCTAAAAATAGATTTAAAATAAATAAGTTTGTAGCGACTACTTCTTCAAAACTATAAGAGATATTGATATGGGACTTTTTCTAAAATGATCAGTATGACATGATGTTGGTCCTTGTCGAAAATCGTTTTGATTTGACGTTAAACATGGCTACCAACGGCCATCTTTGTTTACATAGAGTTATATAATGAAAACTTGTAGCGACTACTCCTCTGAAACTACTTGACGGATTTTCATGAAACTTCACAGGAATGTTGCTCTTAATGACTAATTGATCCTAGCAAAATTTCAGGTCGGCCGGAAATTCAAGATGGCCGCCACGGTTAAAAATAGATTTTCAAAAAACAAGTCTGTAGCGACTACTTCCTGAAATCAAAATCAATCAGTAGAGCTTCAAGGTCATTGACCTCTTGTTTTAAATTTTCTCAAACTGTCCAATAATCTATCTGTGAATGTTGCACATCATTCTGTCTATAAATGTCTCAAACTGTCCAATAATCTATCTGTGAGTGTTGCACATCGTTCTGTCTATAAATGTCTCAAACTGTTCAATAATCTATCTGTGAATGTTGCACATCCTCCTTTTTTTATAATTGTCTCAAATTGTCCAATAATCTATCTGTGAATGTTGCACATCGTTCTGTCTATAAATGTCTCAAACTGTCCAATAATCTATCTGTGAATGTTGCACATCCTTCTGTCTATAGATGTCTCAAACTGTCCAATAATCTATCTGTGAATGTTGCACATCGTTCTGTCTATAAATGTCTCAAACTGTCCAATAATCTATCTGTGAATGTTGCACATCCTTCTGTCTATAGATGTCTCAAACTGTCCAATAATCTATCTGTGAATGTTGCACATTGTTCTGTCTATAAATGTCTCAAACTGTCCAATAATCTATATGTGAATGTTGCACATCCTTCTGTCTATAAATGTCTCAAATTGTCCAATAATCTATCTGTGAATGTTGCATATCCTTCTGTCTATAAATGTCTCAAATTGTCCAATAATCTATCTGTGAATGTTGCACATTGTTCTGTCTATAGATGTCTCAAATTGTCCAATAATCTATCTGTGAATGTTGCACATCGTTCTGTCTATAAATATCTCAAACTGTCCAATAATCTATCTGTGAATGTTGCACATCCTCCTTTTTTTATAATTGTCTCAAATTGTCCAATAATCTATCTGTGAATGTTGCACATCGTTCTGTCTATATATGTCTCAAACTGTCCAATAATCTATCTGTGAATGTTGCACATTGTTCTGTCTATAAATGTCTCAAACTGTCCAATAATCTATATGTGAATGTTGCATATCCTTCTGTCTATAAATGTCTCAAATTGTCCAATAATCTATCTGTGAATGTTGCACATTGTTCTGTCTATAGATGTCTCAAATTGTCCAATAATCTATCTGTGAATGTTGCACATCGTTTTGTCTATAAAGGTCTCAAACTGTCCAATAATCTATCTGTGAATGTTGCACATCGTTCTGTCTATAAATGTCTCAAACTGTCCAATAATCTATATGTGAATGTTGCATATCCTTCTGTCTATAAATGTCTCAAATTGTCCAATAATCTATCTGTGAATGTTGCACATTGTTCTGTCTATAGATGTCTCAAATTGTCCAATAATCTATCTGTGAATGTTGCACATCGTTCTGTCTATAAATATCTCAAACTGTCCAATAATCTATCTGTGAATGTTGCACATCCTCCTTTTTTTATAATTGTCTCAAATTGTCCAGTAATCTATATGTGAATGTTACATATCCTTCTGTCTATATATGTCTCAAACTGTCCAATAATCTATCTGTGAATGTTGCACATTGTTCTGTCTGTAAATGTCTCAAATTGTCCAATAATCTATCTGTGAATGTTGCACATCCTCCTTTTTTTATAATTGTCTCAAATTGTCCAGTAATCTATATGTGAATGTTACATATCCTT